>NW_021024542.1:122941-252301 GCF_004153795.1 Camellia sinensis
ATAAAACATGACATTCCATTCAACAGATCTTATTTCATATACCGAAAATAATTTAACTTGAACATAGCTTTCATCTAGTATTACACCACTGTTGTATATTCACTGCCGGCAACTCACATCGCTCTGTATGAGAGGTGAATTGAGTGTGAATATATTGCAAGAATTGAGAGGGTCAAACATGCTCTTTTTTGAGGGATTAGAGATGTTTTTTGGACCGGTGTAATTAGATGGGTCTGGGGTATATGAGACACTATTTCTGTTCTTTTTGGGTTGATGTCTCTATGCTGGCTCATTTTGAGTTTCTAGTATAGAGCTCCCACATGCAGGTGTTCTCAGCAGTCGCACAGTACAGTGGCTAGTATGAGATTGTTTATTTTTTGGAGAGATTGAGATAGAGACGTGGCAGTGTCATGCCAACTCATGTCCGAGTGGGAGATGTTAGAAATTGGGCGCCCATGTGGCATGACCCTTAGAACCTTTTTAACCTTATCCAAATGGATTTTGAATTGAATTCAAACCTATTTGGATAGCCACTCAGGATATATATCTATCATATCATGATATGAATAGATGATATAGATATCAGATATTATCTCATATAACAAATATGGATAAATGAGATAAATAGATTATATATCTGATATATGGGATATGGGTGATTGTGTGGAAAAATAACGTATGATTTGAGTTTTTCCCATATACTGACTCTCTCCAAAAAATAACGATCAAAGCCATTTGCACTGTGGTTTGTGTGGGTGATATTCACTATTGTAATATCACCCCATTGCTGGGCTGATTGACCAGATTCAGGAAGCACGTGATTTACCCACAAGATCCTTCAATTCAGACTCTGTTCTATCATCTAAAGGTATGACCATAATTTTTATTCTGCTGCGTTATATTTTGTTTACAGATTATAATGAGCTGATTTGAACATTTACATCATGTGGCCATCATTCTTGTTGATTGGTTGTAATGTGCTATTGTTTCGTAATATTGTAGTTATTTTTTTCCCCTTTTGTTAATGTTGGCCATATTGATGTTGAAAGTGGCATAAAATACGGTTCATTTTAATATTCACACTATCCTTCCCCCATCTTTTTGGTTCAATGTGAATTCTAAAACACTTATTTGATATTATCGTTGTTGTGTTTCCCTTTTACATTTAATTGTAATGAACTTATGTGAACATTTACATCATGTGGCCATCATTCTTGTTGATTGGTTGTAATGTGCTATTATTTTGTAATATTGTAGTTATTTTTTCCCCTTTTGTGAATATTGGCTTTATTGATGTTGTTGATTCTTGATGGTGATCAAATAATTTGAATCCTTAATTTTTTATTATTTTTCATAAAAAATAAAAAGTGATATGAAATACGGTCCATGTGAATATTCACATTATATATTTGACTGTGATCTTTCCCTTTTACATTTGATTGTAATGAACTTATGTGAATATTTACATCATGTGGCAATCATTCTTGTTGATTGATTGTAATGTGATATTATTTTGTAATATTGTAGTTATTTTTTTCCCTTTTGTGAATGTTGGCCTTGTCGATGTTATTGATTGTTGATGGTGACCAAATAATTTGAATTCCTAATTTTTGATTATTTTTCATAAAATATAAAAAAAAAAAAGTGACATAAAATACGGTCCATGTGAATATTCACATTATATATTTGACTGTAAACATTTACAGTCAAATATATAATATAATGATGTGAACATTAACATCATGTATACATCGTGTTAGTTTCATAGTTGTAGTATGTTATTATTCCATATTTCATCTGTTATTTTCCTCCTCTTTTTTGATTGTTGTCCTTGTTGGTGTTATTGATTATGATCAAATGATTTGAACTCCCAAAATTTTGTTCATTTTTCAAACACATTAACTAATGACATGATATATGATCAATGTAAATGTTCACACCATTATTTGACTTTTATTGTTTTATCATATGTTGTATTGTGTTCGTGTGAATATTCACATCATGGTTTTGCTCAATGTAACCATGGTCACATTATTTTACTATTCACAGCACATATAGTTTGTACTTGTTATCATTTTACCATCGGTGACCATTAACAGTAAATATGTTTCTAATTGAACAAACAGATGGTTGCTCATAGATTTCATGGCAAAATAAAAAGAGAACAGTTCCACGTCAAAGACAAACTTGAACAAATAGCTAACTTCCCTAAAAAGTGAACATGAAAAATATCAACTACTAATCTAACATCATTAGTGTCACGACCCAAACCAACCCCTATGGATTTAAGCATCGTAACCGGCCAGTAATCCGTAATTACCAAAGGCCTGCTTAACAGTAATGACAATAATACAGAGTAAGGGGCTGGCGGAAACCAAAACAGTAAATAAAAGATGTCCAATGAGCCGTGACATTCTGAATGCAAAAAGACTTTTATGAACAAGTCACATTCATAACCAGAACATATATATATATATATATATATATATACATCATGTACACAAACAACCAGGTTAGGGACCAAATCCCTTGACATAACTGTACAGTCAAGTCTTAAACATCTATTACAAAACAAAGACATTAAGGCTGAGTCTGGAACACCCCCACAACAGCAATGGCTTGGATAGACATGGAATCTCACAATGAGGCATAATGGATGGCTTGACAAAACTGGAGCTTAACCTGACGCTCCTAGCATCGACCCGGTGCCTGGACACCTACATATAAATATAAACAGTGAGCTAAAGCCCAGTGAATAACAAATGTGTAAAGAGATTAAGAATGAATACTTTCAGTCATTAAACAGTCATATCAGTCATTTAGAAATCATAGCAGTTATATGTGGTACATCCAATAGCAAAATAGTACAGTAGGTCTTAACAGACCGAACAGTCAGTTGATGGCCATCATAACAGTATACAGTATTGGTCCCAAGTATTGGAACCGACAGAGATCTCTGTGTCAGTAGCAGTAACAGTATAGTAACAGTAAGTTGCTATGGATACCACGAGTACAGTTCATAAATAGGACATCATTTATTCAGTAAATAGTATTACTTCAGAAAACAGTACAGTTAATTGTTTAGAAAACAATCATTAGTAAACATATCTTTACAACATTGTTACTCACAGAGTACTAGGCTACAGATAGGTTAATGAGCGTCCCCGGATGCCAACCCTACACAGTAACATAATGAACACACACTAAGGCCTCGTTTGGGAACCCTCTCTTTTAGCCAAAAAAGTCAAAAAGTTACTAAATTAGCCAAAAAGCCAACAACCCATACTAAAAAGTCAAAGATTCTCTTTTCTCTCTACTTTTTGCACATCTTTTCGTAAAAAGCCAAAAAGTTATCCCAAACATACTAATTTTTTTTAACTCATATTTTAGCTAAATAGCCAAAAAGTTACTAAATTAGTCTGTTCTCAAACGAGGCCTAAGTTACACATTAGGATTAATATCTTAGTCCCTATCTTGACTTGATGTGGTTCTATAACATTATTCTCATTAAGATGCCTTAAACTAGGCCTGAGAATGCCTAAGATGGAATGAGGATATAAAGATGCACTTTAAAACACTTTTCAAAATTTTCAGAAAACAGGGATCTCGCTCGAGCGTGGCTTTCTTCGCTCGAGCGAGCTTGTCAAAACAGTGGGGTCGATCGAGCGTGAGCTTCCTCGCTTGAGCAGTCTGTAAAAATGCAAAAAGTGCTGGATGTTGAAAATCCCCGCTCGAGCGTGAGATACAGTCTTCGCTCGAGCGTAGGTTACCTAGCTCGAGCATGCGTCTGCGTGCACCAAAAACCTGAGAGCTTGCAATTTACGCTTGAACCAGCATCCCTTCGCTCGAGCGGAGCTTTGAACAAAAGATGGCCGCTCGAGCGTGGAATCCTTCGCTCGAGCGTGGAAGCCAAAATCTGGAATTTTCAGATTTGCCTCCCAAGCTCAAACCAAGCATTCAACATTTCAAAACTCACTCAACCTTTTGGGCCCATTTTCTGGAAAACACTTGAAAACTCATACTACAACATGTTTTGAAGATCAATTTTGTAAAATCAAGCCCATAGGTAAGTCAATTGAACACAATTTCAAAGAAACTCTCATGAACTATGTAAAAACATAACATGCAAGAACTCTTATGAATTAAGTGCTCTAAAACTTGACCAAATGCAAGATTAAGCTCAAGAACATGGTAAATTCATGGACTATAACAAAAACATGGACATGCATGTGGAAATTCATGAAGAACAACCTCAAAATGCTATGGTATATATAGACATGCATGCATGAATTCACTCTCAAATTCAACTCTTTAAACCAATTCTTGAATCTAAACACTAATTTACCATGGACCATGCAAGATACAACTCAAATTCACAAATGAGAGGATGAAATCTCTACCTTAGGTCTTCAATTTCAAGTATGGAAGCTTAATTATGCAATTCCTCTTTAATTCTTCTAATTCTCCAAGCCAAATCTCACGATGAAACCAATTTTCTCCCAACCCTCTAACTCTCTCACATTTTGCTCAAGGAGTGGAGAAATGGTGTAACAAATATGAACAAGGCTCCAAATATGTAATAACAAAGTGGCCCACTCAATGGTAATTTGGTAATTAACCTTGAATCAATAATTTAACATTATTTAATCTAATTTAATCATTCCAAATCAAATGTTAATTAAAGCTACCATAAAATCACATAAATTCTAACTAGCATAAAATATCAATCAATTTCTGAATCGGCCCCCGACAAGGCCTTCAATTTGCAATTCGAAACTAAAAACATGAACAGATCAATTTATGACAAACAAATAGAAAATGCAATTAAGCAACATACTCATGCGTTCAGTTCAGAATTTCAGTCTGTTCAATTACTTATCATGCTTAATCATAGATTAGCACTAATCAGAGGTGAGGGTTGTCACAATTGGGTTAGTGAAACTGATGATAAGCACCAAGTTCTTGGATCCTCAGTTGGATTGTTTGAAGGAAACGCCATTTTGGCAGTTGTTTAATGTGTTGAGGATCGGTAAAGTTGACCTCGACAAATGCATGAAGTTCAATGATATCATCATATGCATGCTAGAGATGTACAAGGCATCCAAAGACACGTTTTACATCGGCAATAAAAATATGAATATAAATTTCACATCCTTTGTGATTTTGTAAATATTAGAATACATTGAGCAAAAGAACCATAATTAGTTATTTTGATTGTGTTTAATAAGATACAATGGTATATTGTCATAATATTTACTACTAGAAAGTCAATGTTAATATTCATATTGGTTTATGTTATTATATAATTATGTACACATAACCATTGGCTTAATGTGACTAAATTAATTCATTTGATATTTTATTCGTGATGTTAACATTCACATCAATAATCTGATTGTGCATAAATGTACACTTCATGTTTGTGTACACACAAAAATGATGGTTTGTGGTTAATGCAATGTTGATGTAATCATATTTTTAGAGATTAAAAAATCAATGTGAACCTTTACATTGTTGTCAGATGCTTTTCAATTGTGTACACATAATCATTGGCTTAATGTGATTTGTGGGCAATACAATTTTGATATAAACTTTAATATCACTATTCCATATTAGTAATTAACACTTTGAAACCATAGTATCTTTATTTATATTCCAGAATTCACGTGAACCTTCACATTCATATGTTTTAGTGTGAATATTCACGCCATGTTTGTATTTAAAATGAAAGTTGAGGTTTGTGGTTGTGTAAATTGATGCAATACTGATGTAAACCTTAACATCACATTATCACAATAGTAATAAACACAATGAAAACATATTCACCATTCAATATTATATTGGTGTGTGAATAATATTAACACCAATTGACAATACAATGACAAATTTTCAATTCAAATTAATGTGAATATTAACACTAATTAATAATATGGACATTTATATCATTTTTATATCAGACACATTATCAATCTCAAAAAATCATTGCTACATTGAATCCAATAACAAAAAATCAAAATCAATGACAATAACAAAATCATAAATTCAAAAAATAAAAAACCATCACACACATCCTCGTCTGTATTTTCATAATTTCCGTCTTCATTTTCATCATTACACTATTATTAACACCTCATACAATTCCACTATTACAACAATCCAAATCAAACTAAACACGTCTCATCTCTTTACAAAGAAAGCCCCATTACTATATCAGAGACCTCACTCTTCACAATTCCAACACTCATTTCTTAAACTTTCAAACAATATGAGATGTGAATATTCACACTGATTAAAAGAAAAACCAAAAATAATGGTAGTAATAGAACTAGAAATCCAAAAAAAATCTCAATATTTCTAAAAACAAAAAATTATCACCCACATCTTCATCTTCATCTTCATCACTATTTCATTAACAATCCATGTAATTTCACAATTCCACCATTCCAAATCAAATCAAACCCACCTTCGAATAATAAGTATACAACAATATAGCCTGGATACAAAAATAGTTGCGATTCAAATCCATCTCATCTTTCCTTTTGATTCAATCTAGTCGAACGTGAGTTTCAATCAATCTACTATAGAAGTTTGTAAGCCATTACCTCTGTTCCTTCAATTCAAATCCTCCTCTCTTCTTTTGATTTCCGGCTGAAATCATAACTATGGCAGAAAAAAAAAAACAGAGCACAAACTTTGAATCGTCATCTTCTCTCCTACAGGAATGAAACTCTACCACAATAAAACATTACCACGAACTCTGTGTCGTCGTTTTCTCTCTTATATGAACGAAACCCTACCACAACAAAAATAGAGGGAAACATGTATATTATTTTTGTATATAATATATATCAACAATAGACATAAGGATATAATAGTTTAACAAAAAAATATAAATTAGGAAAAACAAGATCTTAGGCCCTGTTTGATTGGGGATATGAAGATTGGGATTGGATATTATATCCGGTGGGGTCCATATATCCCATGTTTGCAATTTTTTTTGAAGGGGATATAATATCTGGTGGGATTGTATATCCCCCAAAAGTGGAGGATATACAATACCACCCCCCCATTATATCATATTCCCTTGGTTGGGATATGATATAAAAAGTCCAATTTACCCTTTTGTCTATCTAACATAATATAATTTAATATATATTTTTAGAATTTAATATAATATAATTATTGAATTTAATTTAATATTATTGAATTTAATATAAATTTGGAATTTAATATAATATAATATAATTGAATTGAATTTAATATAAATTTGGAATTTAATATAATATAATATTATTGAATTTAATATAATATAATATAATACAATAAAATTTAATATAAATTTTTAATTTAATCTTCGACCGACACACTTGTGCATATATATAGAAGTTTCAAAATCTTCTGTCCCATGTATGTCGTCACAGCTCATTGGACCCCATACATTTTGTATAATTGCTTCCTCAGCCCCTTATCTTGTGCTTATCTGTTCAGAGGCCTTTGGAAATCCACGGATTACTAGCCGGTTACGATGCTAAACCTACATGGGCGGGCTTGGATCGTGACAGAGTGGTATCAGAGCGATACTTAACTACGAGTTATACCGCACACACGTGTCCAAATGAGCTATAGGGTGTCCCAGAAAAGCAATTAGGGCATCACATGAGCATGAAAAGTGTGTGTGGACATGACATGAATATGTGTTAATGTGTTGAAACATATAACTGCTTATGTTTAAATGTTTAAAGTATGCGCCCACTATCTAAACACATTTGAGCCTTCTTCAAACATACTTCTTCAGCTATTTTGAGTCCCATAGCCGACTAGAGTGAGGGAGTGTGAGGAATTGAGTTCAACTTGGAGAATTGGCTAGAGAACTTGAAGAAATTGTTAAGGATTTGTGCAATTGAGTTTCTATACTTGAATACAAGACTTAAGGTAGAAATTCATCTTCTCATTCTTGTGTTTAAATTGATTCTTGCATGGTTTAGAGCAAAGTTGAAGACTAGAGCCAATTTATGGCTCAAATTGTTGTGTTGAAGCTTAATTGTTGCATGCATGTATATATATTGAAGTTATGAGGTTGTAGTTCATAATTCCTCACATACATGTCCATGTTTTGAGAGTAGACCATGATTTTATCTTGATTTTGTAAGAATTGGCTGATTGGAGCAAGTGTTGGAAGCTTTGAATTGGTTAAATTCATGCATGTTTACATGTTCTTCATATTCATGAAATTTAGTTTCAATTTGGGCTCAATTGATTTTCCTTTGGGGCTTTGATTTTACATTTGAGCTTTGAATCATGTGGTTTTGGAATGTTTTCTGGAAAATTGGCCCAAAAAGTATGGTTTTGATGCATCTAAGGTTGACTTGAGCATGGAAGTTCAAATATGGAAATTCCAGATTTTGAACTCACGCTCGAGTGGGGTGACTGACGCTCGAGCGTGTAAATCGTGCTCCCAGCATTTTGTTCTGTTTTTAAGTCAGCTCGAGCGGGGTAATTTACGCTCGAGCGGGACCTTGTGTCTTACGCTCGAGCAAGTGTCAAGCGCCCAATCGAGTGTGAATTTCACCTATCCAGCACTTTTGACTATTTTGCAGTACGCTCGAGCGGATAAGTCTACGCTCGAGCGGAAACTTTTGTCTGCATGTCCGCTCGAGCTGAGTAACCTACGCTCGAGCAGGACCCCTGTTTTCTGAAAATGTTTTTAAGTGTATCTTTGCATCCTCATTTCATCCTAGGCATTCTTAGGCCTAGTTTAAGGCATCTTAATGAGGATATAGATGTAGAACCACACCGAGTCTACGTAGGGACTAAGTCTTTGTTTCCTGTATGTGAACTTAGTGTGTGTTCATCCTGTAAACTGTGTAGGGTTGGCATCTGAGGATGCGCTCTAGCTCTGTAGCCCAGAACTCTGTGAGTAACAACTGTGTAAAGATATGTTCAAATATGATTACCTTCTGAACAATTGAACAGTACTATTTTCTGAAATGATACTGTTACTGAATGAATGATGTCCTAATTGTGAACTGTATTGTGGCATCCTTAGCAACTACTGTTACTGTTACTGTTACTGTTACTGCTACTGTTACAGAGATCTCTGTCAGTTCCCACATTGGAACCACTACTGTTTACTGATATGATGGCCATCATTGACTGTTTGGTCTCTTAAGACCTACTGTTTACTGTACTGCTATGCTAATGGATGTACCACATATGACTGTAATGACTGAATAACTGATATACTGATTGAAATGATTGTTTTCAATACTGTAAGGACATTCATTCTTAACCTCTTTACGCATTACGTTATTCACTGGGCTTTAACTCAATATTTATATATATATGTAGGTGTACAGGCACCAGACCGGAGCTATGAGCGTGGGTTAGACTCCCTTTTTGTCAAGCCAACCACTGTGCCTCACTACGAGGTTTCGAGCCTGTCAAGCTATGGCTTAGGGGTGTTTTAATTTCCCCCGTCTGTCTCTGTATCTGTTTTGTAATAACTGTTTAGATTGATAGCACTGTACTGTACTGTTTAACAGGGATTAGGTCCCTGTTCTGATCGACTGTAAATGTTGTACATACTGTTCTGTATTGTTCATGTATATACGTATGAAAAATCTTTTTGCATACAGACTGTCACAGCTCATTGGATATTGTTTATTTACTATTTTGGCTTCCGCTACGCCCCTGTACTCTGTATTACTGTCTTACTGTTAAACAGGGCTTCGGTAATCTCGGATTACTGGCCGGTTACGGTGCTAAACCCATAGGGGCGGGTTTGGGTCGTGACAGGAACAAACGTAAGCACCCATTATTCTCCCTTCTTTTTGGTTCAATCTAAATTCCAAAATAGCTATTTGACAAATGTCGTTGTTGTGTTCTTCTTTTTACGTTTGATTATAATGAACTGATGTAAACATTTACATCATGTGGTAATCATTCTTGTCAATTGGTTGTAATATGATATTATTTTGTAATATTATAGTTATTTTTTCCCTTTTTGTGAATGTTGGCCTTGTTGGTGTTCTTGATTGTTAATGGTGGCATGGAATACGGTCCATGCAAATATTCACACTATTCTTCTCCCCTTTTTTTGGTTCAATGTGAATTCCAAAACAACTATTTGATATTATCGTTGTTGTGTTTCCTCTTTATGTTTGATTATAATGAACTGATTTGAACATTTACATCATGTGGCCATCATTCTTGTTGGTTGCTTGTAATGTGCTATTGTTTCGTAATATTGTAGTTATTTTTTTTCCCTTTTGTTAATGTTGGCCTTATTGATGTTGAAAGTGGCATAAAATACGGTCCATCTGAATATTCACACTATCCTTCCCCGTCTTTTTGGTTCAATGTGAATTCCAAAACACTTATTTGATATTATCGTTGTTGTGTTTCCCTATTACATTTTAATTGTAATAAACTTATGTGAACATTTACATCATGTGGCCATCATTCTTGTTGAGTGGTTGTAATGTGCTATTATTTTGTAATATTGTAGTTATTTTTTCCCCTTTTGTGAATGTTGGCTTTATTGATGTTGTTGATTGTTGATGGTGATCAAATAATTTGAATCCTTAATTTTTTATTATTTTTCATTAAAAAAAAAAGTGACATGAAATACGGTCCATGTGAATATTCACATTATATATTTGACTGTGATCTTTCTCTTTTACATTTGATTGTAATGAACTTATGTGAACATTTACATCATGTGGCCATCATTCTTGTTGATTGGTTGTAATGTGATATTATTTTGTAATATTGTAGTTATTTTTTCTCCTTTTGTGAATGTTGGCGTTATTGATATTGTTGATTGTTAATGGTGACTAAATAATTTGAATTCCTAATTTTTGATTATTTTTCATAAAAAAAAAAAGTGACATGAAATACGGTCCATGTGAATATTCACATTATATATTTGACTGTGAACATTTACAATCTAATATATAATATAATGATGTGAACATTAACATCATGTATACATCGTGTTAATTTAATAGTTGTAATATGTTATTCCATATTTCATCTGTTATTTTCCTCATCTTTTTTTATTGTTGTCCTTGTTGGTGTTGTTGATTATGATCAAATGATTTGAACTCCTAAAATTTTGTTCATTTTTCAAACATATTAACTAATGACATGATATATGATCAATGTAAATGTTCACACTATGTATTTGACTTTTATTGTTTTATCCTATATTGTATTATGTTAGCATGAATATTCACATCGTGGTTTTGCTCAATGTAACCATACTCACATTATTTTACTATTCACAACACATATAGTTTGTACTTGTTATCATTTGACCATTAATAGTAAATATGTTTCTAATTGAACAAACAGATGGTTGCTCATAGATTTCATGGCAAAATAAAAAGAGAAAGTTTCACGTTAAAGACAAACTTGAACAAATAGCTAACTCCCCCGTAAAGTGAACATGAAAAAGGTCAACTACCAATCTAACATCATTGGGATAGTGAAACTGATGATAAGCACCAAGTTCTTGGATTCTCAGTTGAATTGTTTGAAGGAAACGCCATTTTGGCAGTTGTTTAATGTGTTGAGGATCGGTAAAGTTGACCTCAACAAATGCATGAAGTTCAATGATATTATCATATGCGTGCTAGAGATGTACAAGGCATCCAAAGACACATTTGACATCGGCAAGAAAAATATGAATATGAAATTCACATCCTTTGTGATTTTGTAAATATTAGAATACATTGAGCAAAAGAACCATAATTAGTTATTTTGATTGTGTTTAATAAGATACAATGGTATATTGTCATAATATTTACTACTAGAAAGTCAATGTTAATATTCATATTGGTTTATATTATTATATAATTATGTACACATAACTATTGGCTTAATGTGACTAAATTAATTCATTTGATGTTTTATTCGTGATGTTAACATTCACATTAATAATCTAATTGTGCATAAACATACACTTCATGTTTGTGTACACACAAAAATGATGGTTTGTGGTTAATGTAATGTTGATGTAATCATATTTTTAGAGATTAAAAAATCAATGTGAACATTTACATTGTTGTCAGATGCTTTTTAATTATATACACATAATCATTGGTTTAATGTGATTTGTGGGCAATACAATTTTTATATACACTTTAATATCACCATTCCATATTAGTAATTAACACTTTGAAACCATAGTATCTTTATTTATAATACAGAATTCATGTAAACCTTCACATTCATATGTTTTAGTATGAATATTCACATCATATTTGTGTTCAAAATGAAAGTTGAGGTTTGTGGTTGCGTAAGTTGATGCAATACTGATGTAAACCTTAACATCACATTGTCACAATAGTAATAAACACAGTGAAAACATATTCATCATTCAATATTATATTGGTGTGTGAATAATATTAACACCAATTGACAACACAATGACAAATTTTCAATTCAAATTAATGTGAATATTAACACTAATTAATAATATGAACATTTATATCATTTTTATGTCAGACACATTACCAATCTCAAAAAATCATTGCTACATTGAATCCAATAACAAAAAATCAAAATCAATGATAATAACAGAATCATAAATTCAAAAAATAAAAAACCATCACACACATCTTCATTTGTTTCTTCATAATTTTCGTCTTCATTTTTATCATTACATTATTATTAACACCTCCTACAATTCCACTATTACAACAATCCAAATCAAACTAAACACGTCTTATCTCTTTACAAAGAAGCCCCATTACTGTATCAGAGACCTCACTCTTCACAATTCCAACACTTATTTTTTAAACTTCCAAACAATATGAGATGTGAACATTCACACTGATTGAAAGAAAAACAAAAAATAATGGTAGTAATAGAACTAGAAATCCAAAAAAAGTCTCAATATTTCTAAAAATAAAAAACTATCACCTACATCTTCATCTTCATCATTATCACTATTTCATTAACAATCCATGTAATTTCACAATTCCACCAATCCAAATCAAATCAAACCCACATTCGAAGAATAAGTATGCAACAACATAGGCTGGACACAAAAATAGTTGCGATTCAAATCCATCTCCTATTTCCCTTTGATTCAATCTAGTTGAAGGTAGGTTTCAATCAATCTACTGTACAAGTTTATAAGCCATTACCTCTATTCATTCGATTCAAATCCTCCTATCTTCTTTTGATTTCCGGCTGAAATCATAACTATGGCAGAAAAAAAAAAAACAGAGCACAAACTTTGAATCGTCATCTTCTCTCCTACATGAATGAAGCTCTACCACAATAAAACACTACCACGAATTCTGTGTCGTCGTTTTCTCTCCTATAGAAACGAAACCCTACCACAACAAAAATAGAGAGAAACATGTATATTATTTTTGTATATAATATATATCAACAATAGACATAAGTGTATAATAGTCTAACAAAAAATATAAATTAGGAAAAACAAGATCTTATAGAATAAAAGTATAAGGCCTTGTTTGGCATGATCTAAAAAAGTCAAAAAATCAAAAAGTTACTATCCTATTTAAGTCACATCACCTCTATAACCCATCACTTCAAACCCAACCCATACCCAATCTATATTTCATGAAAAGTCAAAAAGTGCACTTATTTAGATCATCCCAAATTACTCCTAAATATATGAGACTAATTAGATTATAATTTTTATTTATGAATTTATTGGGATAGAACACCTTTAAGGCTCCGTTTGGCAAGTTGGGTTGGGGTTTTTTTGGCTATTTTAGCTACAAAAGACAAAATAGGCTATTTTAGCCACAAAAAACAAAACATCATATCCAACCCATAATCATTACACTATTCTCTCACAAAAAAAGTCAAAAAAGCAAAAAAACTAAAAAATCATTTCCAAACCAAGCTATTTAGCCGAGGTTAAAATAACCATAAAATCCAAAAAACTAAAAAACCAACCCACTTCCCAAACCAAGCCAAAATAAAATTTATCAATAAAAAACCCTTCAAACATAGTAATAGATAAAAAATGAAATAAAATAAAAATTATAGGTAAATAATTTTGGTCAATATGAGTAGTAGTCAAAATGGCAATCACGCAATTTGTAAATACGAAGCAGGCGTAAATCCGTCAATGCACATTCAATTTTGAAAACTCGATGTGTTTTCGAACACTCCGCCAAACCTTCTTCACTTCACCTACAACAACATTCATTTCATTTCAACTCGGTTGTCTCTTTCGCCTTTCCCTCTCACCTCTCTCTCTCTCTAATGGCCAATTTCAAACCCTAATCTCTCCCCTCCGCGATGGCGACATCGGCCTTCAAATCAACCACGAAGAGAACGCCGATCAGCTCTCCATCAAACGCCGCCGCCGAATCCAGTTCCTCCACCAAACCTCACCGCCGCTCAAGGAGTCTCAGTCGCTTCTCGCGGCTCCTTCCGGACCCCCCTGAATTCGCCGACGCTCCGAGAGGAAGATTCGTCAATACAGCTCGAGGCTCAGCGTTTCCCGAAATCAGCCTCGACGATCTCGCAATCGAATTCTTCTCTCTCAATGACTCCCTGGACGAGAGAGACAGCCAGAGAGGCCGATCGTCGAGGCGTTGCTCTGAGATTAGTCCGGCGACCAATGCGACTGTATCGTCCCAGAGGCGAGGGAGGTCAGTCTCGAGACAAAGCTCGGGAGTTGGTGATGGGAAGAGAGAGAGTAATTTTGATAAGAATGGTTGTGGTGGGAGGACTGGTTTGGATGCTAATTCGAGAAGAAGGCGTTCCGTTTCGGTGGTTCGGGGTCGGAATAGCGATTCTGAGGTTACATTTTTTGATCTTTTACTTTGGTTTTTTTATTACTATTTTGTGAAGTATTTATCACTCTGTTTGATTTTTTAAAAAAGGAAAAAACAGGTTTTAAAATTTTAATTGGTATTTTATTTTGTTTTCAATAAATATATTGCATTTTTGTATTAGTATTTTTTTTTTTTTCACAAATTTTGTATTTTTAAGTGTATCTAGATTAAGGGGGCCTAAAAATTTTGAAAATTTATTGAAATATTAAGAAGATTCACTAAAAATCTAAAAAAACATATTCAAGACTTAAAAATTATTTTTGAAAAATCCAAAACAGAGTGTACATTTTTTTTAAACTTCCCTTCTGTGGAGGTTTATCTTTTTAGCTTGTACAATCTAGGCTTGCTTATTAAGAGTAACTCCAGCGTTCTCATCTATTGTTCTTCACCTGTGTGCTATCATTGTCACATTTTCGGAGCCCAAAGTGAACTCTTGATATGGGTCTCTCCTACATTTTAGAAAAAAACAAAAAACAAAAAGTTGTGATGAAAGAATTTTGTATTTTTTATTGTATATTTGACCATACTTTCGTATTTTTAACTCAAAATTGTTAATTAAATTTGCATAATTAAACTTATTATCTAAATCTTTTTCAGTGGATTAAATTACTAATCTATCTTTCTTGTGACATAGTTGACTGAAGGTAAGATTTAATCAACCTTAAATTTGAAAAGTTTCTTTCCTCATAAACAATTGTAACTGGTATAATTAATAGTATTTTATATGCAATTCATACATTTGAGAAACAACCATCCATTAATTTCAAATAGTCATCCATTAGTTTGAAATAATTCACATCAACAATCTATTAGTTTTGAATTTTCACCAAATTTTGTCGGGTTGGTGGGCTAGTATAATAGCTAAAAAAAAATTAGGGCCTTTTTTGTAAAGCGGTGGCGTTGCCGACTTTGTGCCAAAGTTGGCCTTGTTCATTGTGCTTAGTAGTATGCTATCCACTGTGCTAATTTTTGCATCATGCTATCTATTGAGAAAACATTTTATGTAGCGCGTATGCCATGTGGTTGAGATGATGTCGTGTTACCCTTCCACTCATTAATTGACATTTAATAAAAAGTGGGACTGAGGTTTGATGTCACTGAATGCTCAACACCTCGGGCGGAGCAAAAAGTGACTTCTCAGGGTCTCATTTTAATCATATGTCAATTAATGAGTAGAAGGGTACACCATGTCATCTTGACCATGTGGCATGCCCGTTACATAAAATGTTTTCTATTAATGCGAATTTAATACAATAGATGTTACCTTTCTATGCCAAATTTAATGCAAATCTAATACAATTGATTGCGAGAAAATGCGAATTTAATAGAATAGATGACATCTTTTATGTAAAATTTAATGTGTATTTAATATAGTAGATAGCGAGAAAGTATTTTATGTAACAAGTATGTCACGTGGTCGAGATGATGTGGTGTATCGTTCTCATTAATTGACATGATTAAAATGAGATCTCGAGAAGTCACTTTTTTTCCCAACTCAAGGTGCTAAGTGTTCAGTTACATCAAACCTCAGTCCCACTTTTTACTAAATGTCAATTAATGAATGGAAAGGTGACACCCCATCAACTTTACCACGTGGCGTACCCGTTACATAATATACATTCTTGCTATCTATTGTATTAAATTTGGCATAGAAGATATCATCTATTGTATTAAAAATTCGTATTAAATTTGGCATCAAAGCCATCATCTATTAGCTTGATATATATTGTTGGGCCCATTTCCTAAAAGTTTAGGCTTTTAGAAAAATTGGTAACTTAACATGGTATCAGAACTCTGGTTAAGAGAGGTTTTGGGTTCAAGTCTCTCCATTAGGATTTGCTTCTCCTTCTATTTGGTTATCTATTTGTCTCTCCATGTGCAAAACGGGGTTGCACGTGAGGGAGGGTGTTAGATAGCTTGATATATATTGTTGGGCCCATTTCCTAAAAGTTACTTTTGGAAAAATTGGTAACCTAACACTATTGGCATAGAAGATAGCATCTATTGTATTAAATTTGGCATAGAAGATAGCATGGTGTCAAATTTTAGTTTTGACCTATGAAGCACGGATACGGATACAGATACGGATACGGATACGGACACCGACACGGGACACAACAATTTCCGAAAAATGGGGACAAGGACAAGGACAAGGACACGGACACGGCGGGGGACATGGTGAATTTTTTATTTTTTTTATTATATATTTTTATGTGTTATGTAGATTCAGATTACATCGATCCTAAATTAAAATTAACAAACACTAACATAGTAACATTAATTCAATAAATATACTCACTACATTTAAACAAATGAATAGATCATTCATTCACAAAAAAAGTCATAATAAACGATAACAAGAACTAAGACGAGAAGGGGAAAACATTCGACGTCCAACAATATTCTTCACAAAAACACTAAATAAGAGAGACAAAAGAAGGAAAAAAAATAAAAAAAATGAGTCCTGTCGTGTCCTGATATGGACACGCGTGTCCCCTACAAAAAAACCATTAAATTACATGTCCCCGGCATGTCGGACACCGCCACGGCACCGATTTTGGAGTGTCCATGCTTCATAGGTTTTGACTATTGAATTTTTATGACTTAGGAATGGGCTTCTCTCAAGTACAAATTTGAACTTGAGGGGCCCACCACATCATGTATTTTCTTCTTAGTTTTATATAAATTCTAGAAATTAATATATTATTTGAATTTTTTTTACAAACCATCACATCAAAATAATTTTAATTCAAAATATATTCGAAGATATTCCAAATATGTTGACACTTGTTTGTCAACCTTGCTCTCTTTGTTGTGCTCATATACGTTCTATAAAATCATTGTAGTTCACAAGATTGAATCATATGGTGGCGAGCAATTAATTAAACTAATGAATTGGAGTTTCAAAATATTAATTATTGCATTACAATTTTTTTTTTTAATTAAAAGTATAGTTTAAAGACACTGTGAATACATATAATTAGGTAGCCACAATCGTATTGCTTGGTGAAAATTGAATCAAACGGTAGTCGTGCTAAAAAAAAGTACATGCATTGCTAGCCTGGAGCGGGTTTGTCTAAAAATAGCATTTTGACACTGTAGAGTACTAAGATATAACATTTACATGATCTGTTTAAAATAGTCTAAGCTGGAAGATTTTTTGCTCAACTAATTTGTAGATTAGTATGTGATGAATTGCACTTCATGAAAATTTTCCATTTGTTGTAGCATTGTTTATGTACTCGCATGAAGTGATGAGTGTGAAACATTTAGATACGTAATTACATGAACACAAACTTTTATGTAAATCATGAATTGTCTTATTGTTAATATGTGAGATACTTCTTTTCTTTACTATTCTTCTATGTAAGCAAATGAGTCTCACTGATTGACATACTATTTGAAAGTGAAGTTCCTTTGGACTTAAAAAACAATTTTTGTGTAAGTACATAAACAACATTTATAAAATTAGCATATGATATAATTATTATTTTGCAGCAGAGTTATATTAACTTGAGTACCTCTACATAAGCACTGAGTGCTATTAATTTTACAGGACTTGATTATGCATGTTTTGTGTTGTTGTGTGTAAGAGTTGCATTCAAAATTCGGTATCACTATATATCTTTCTTTTGTTTAAAATATAGTCTCCATGTGTGTAAGAAATAATGTATAGAGAAAGAGAGAGAATAAATTGTATGTATTATTATTGATTGATATATTGATATATATTACAATGATTCATGATTCCTATATATAGAAGAGGGTGAGTGTGTAGTAGGTAAGGAGTAGGTGAAGTGGAGGTGGTAGTGGTGTAGTGGGTTAGGTTTAGTGGAGTAGGTGAGGTGGTAGTGGTGTAGTGGGTTAGGTTTAGTGGAGTAGGTTTAAGTGGGTGAAGTAGGTGGAGAGTAGGTGGATTTTAACAATGTGTCTAATAGTTGGTTTCTCTACTCGGTGTTCACAGTAAATGGTAAGTGTTTTGGTGATACTGATGATGAACATTTATCTAATGTCCAGGGGGGCAGCACATATATTCTAGGGTATGGCATTCAATTGAATAACATGATATTTTTGTTAGATATATGTTAATCAGTCCACTCTTCATAATCTGAATGAATTAGGATCCTCAACTTTGTTTTATGTATTGTGAATATGTGATCTTGCTGTGGTGATCCAACGATCAAGATTTGAAGTTGAAGTAAAACTAAGTCGTTTTGGAATGCCTAGTGGCATTTTACTTGAGTTTTAAACTTGGCTGTTTGAGCATGTTTTTTGTTGATGTGTCATGTTGTGGTAAAACCACAACAAGATCACAAGATCATGGCACCAAAAATACAACAAAGAACCCTTGCTCAATTTGAACACCCAGCGTAGATCTTAAACAACCAATTTGCCCATTCCAATCTTTGCACGCCCAGCTCACATCCTACTCACAAGATTTCTTTTAATTTTGAATTTAGTACCCTTGCCTTGTACCAAGATTAAAAAGCAGGAAAAAAAACAAAAGAATCTAAGAACACACAAACCAAATATAGAAAATACATGGTTGGACAAGACTTTTTAGAAAACTACCAACCAATCTCGTTGTGTTGGTTCTATGTTTGTTGTTAGGATAGTTATTTTTGTTCTATTGTTCTTCTGTTAATATCTACTTAAGTTGAGGGTATAATGGTCATATTGCATTGTTAGGATTTATATATATATATATATTGCGGATGTAGAGTTGAGAAAACAATATACACAAATATATAAAACTTCTATCTCTTCTCTCATCTTCTTCATCTTTCTTCTAAACCCTAACCCTAAATCTCTTCATTTTACCTTCTAACTTGGTATCAGAGCTATCCATTCTTCGTTAGTAAGTGTTCTACAGACTCTGGAGGTTGAGCTGAGATAGGTGACTGAGAAGTGCTAACGTCATCAGCCTACGATGACGTCAGCATGACGTAAGCACCATATGGATGGGATTTTCACCTCTAAGCTCGAAATGGTCTCCTGAGAATTATGGTGATTTTTGTGGAATTTTTTGATCATCCCTAATGTGAGTTTTCTATTTTCGAATGTTTTTCATGATTTTTGGTGCATTTTTTTGAATTTGGATTTGGGGACTGTTTTTGCTAGTTCTTCTTGGTACAATCCCTTCTATAGGAGTCGATTGGGCCTATTCTAGTGCCCTTTGCTGTTAATTTGTGGTTTATTGCTGATTGGGTTGAGTTTTTTGTCTCTCCAGTTCGTTTTAGTACAACAAGGCTGTTTTCTTACTTTTATCTATTGGGATTGACCATATATAGGCCGAAAATTGTATAGCACAAGATATTTGGTCTTAAGCTGTTGATTCATGTTGGTGGTTTCTTGTTTTGGTTCAATTTCAATCTAAATTTGGATATTTGGCTTTTTTATTTGTTTTTGTTATTTTGGTTCAATTTGGGTCTGAATCTGTTGCCTATATTGGTTGTTGTGGGTGCTGGTTGTTATGGGCAGTGAATATCTTCAAGTAATTTGCTACATTCATGCTCGTTTGTTGAGAATTTTGTATAATTGATCATCATGGCCGAGATTGAGGCTAAGGCTATGGTTGTGGGTAAAGATGATGACATGCTTAAATCTATCACCACAAAGAAATTGAATGGTGCCAACTATGTGGCTTGGGCTCATGTTGTCAAAATTTTCTTACGTGGAAAGAAGAAGTCCCGCTTCCTTAGTGAACTCTCACCTGCTACTGATGATAAAGCTTATGATGGTTGGTGTAGTGAGGACTCTTGTGTTATAGGTTGGATTTGGCGTAATCTAGAACCACAAGTTGCTACTACTGTGGAATTTTGTAATACCTCGAAGGAAATTTGGGACTTCCTTGCCGAATCTTTTTTGAATCAGGTCTCGTTTGGGAACAGGCTAATTTAATAACTTTTTGGCTATTTGGCTAAAATATGAGCTAAAAAAAACTAGTATGTTTGGGATGACATTTTGGCTTTTTACGAAAAGATGTGCAAAAAGTAGAGAGAAAAGAGAATCTTTGACTTTTTTGGTATGGGTTGTTGGGTTTTTGGCTAATTTAGTAACTTTTTGGCTTTTTGGCTAAAAAGAAAGGTTCCCAAACGACGCCTCAGAGTAATGTCTCTCAGGTCTATGAGTTGTATGAGCAGATTTTTTGCTATGCGCCAATCTGGCCGATTCCTTCCCGAGTATTATAGTAGCCTCAAGACCTTATGGGATTAGTTATTGCAGCATCGATCCTTCACTATTAATGTAAACAAACAAAAGCAACATTGGGAAGAGTTTATGATAGTGTCTTTACTCTTCGGTTTAGATCCTGAATTACGGGGGTTCAAGGATCAGATTCTTGCCAGTGACTCCTTTTTGCGGCTAATGCCTATTCTCGGCTGTTACGTTCTTCCTTGGGTCAGGCACAACCTACCACTTGGTCCTCTCCTTTGTCATCTTCTGCAATGGTCTCTAGTAGTGAAGATCGTGGGCCTACTCAAGGGGGTTTTCATGACCCATTTGGCATTTGGGGCTCTTCTTACAGTTCACAAGGTTCTCATGGAGGTGGTTCCCGTGGTGGTGCATCTTGTGGTGGTGGTTCTCGTGGTGGGGGTAGTAGTGGCCCTGGCTCTCGCACACATGGTGATCGCAAGTGTACTCATTGTGGTTCCCAAGGTCATATTGAACCTTGGTGTTGGCGGAAGTATGGCAAACCTGACCATGTGCATCAGGTTATAGATGTTCCATTCTCACAGTCCTTCTTGTTTTCCACTGGTTCTATTGCTTCTCCGGTTGATTCTCATGAGACACTCACTACTAAGATTAGTGAGCTTACTGCTCTTGTCCAGTCTCTCCAGCCTAGTATACCTTTATCCTTTATCGCTACTCTGGCTGGTTCAAGTAATATTGCATGTGTGGCTAAGTCTACTTAGCTTTGGCTCCTAGACTCTGGTGCTAGTTCCCATCTCTGGTAATTCCTCTCTTTTTGATAATCTGAGGCCTGTTAATCATACTATTATACTTGCTGATGGATTTTCTTGACCTGTTAGTAGTCAAGGTCCTTTTCACCTCACTCTATCTCTTTCCTTATTCTCTGGTCTCTATGTTCCTAAGTATCCATTTAATTTGCTTTCTGTTAGCCAATTAACTCAAGCTTTCCACTGTTTTGTAACCTTTTCTCCCACTTCATGTGTTTTGTATTACCACCAGACCAGGAGGATGATTGGTTCGGGGTATGAGAAAGATGACTTATACTTTTTGGACATTGCGATACCTCCTCATCCTCCATCTATTGTGTTGAGCGCTACTGTATGTCCTCTTCAGTGGCATTTTTGCTTGTGTCATCCCTCTTTGGCCAAGCTTAAGTTATCTGTTCTTGGTTTGAGTTATGTTTCTCAGATTGGTTTGAGTCGTGTTTCTTTTCCTAGTAGGAGTGTTAGTCGTGAGTATGAGTCTTTTGCTCTTGTCCGTATAGATATTTGGGGTTCTTCTAAAACACCCGTTGTTATTGTTTGTTTTTTTTTTATTTTGTTATTTTTGTGGATGATTACTCTTGAATGACTCAGTTATTTTTAATGAAACATCGATCTGATTTGCCTTCTATTATCTCTAAGTTTTATAATGAAATATTTTCTCAATTTGGGAAACGTATTAAGATATTTTGGTCTGATAATGCCGTAGAATATGTGCATTCTATTGTGACTACCTTTTGTGATGCTCGCGGTATTATTCATCAGACTAGTTGTTCTTATACATCTCCTCAAAATGGTGTTGCAGAGCGTAAATACTGTCATTTGTTAGATGTTGCTCGCACACTGATGTTTAATGTGCATGTTCCCAAACAATTTTGGGGCGATGCTGTTCTCACCGTTTGCTTTCTTATTAACCGCATGCTTTCTAGTGTTGTACACATGTCTCCTTATTCTTAGTTGCATCCCATATCTCTCATTTTCCCTTATCACCTCATGTTTTTGGTTGTATGGCCTTTGTCCATGTTCTTGAACCCAGCTTAGATAAGTTATCTTCTCGTGCTCGCAAATGTGTGTTCTTAGGCTACTCTCGTACTCAAAAAGGGTATTAATGTTGTCATCCTGAGTTGTGTTGATGTTACCTTTTTTGAGGCCACTCTTTTTTTCTCCTCCTCTAGTCAACAGTTATCCACTGATCTTCTCTCTTGTTGTGAGGGGGAGCCAACCTCTCTCACCCCTACTCTTCCTTCTTGTGTTCCTTCCTCCATTTCTATATCATCTCCCTCTCATCTCGCCTCCACCCCTTCTTTGCAGGTTTATCAGTGGTCTCAAGCTCGACGCATTGTGTCTTATGGCCCGACCAGTTCATTTCCTGCGTCTGAGGTTCCTGTCCCTCTTGTTCCATCTGCCGATATACCTTCTAATAATCTTCCTATTGCAATCTGCAAAGGTAAACGTACTTGCACTTAACATCTTATTGCTCATTTCGTTTCTTATGATCGCCTCTCTCCTTGTCTTCACTCTTTTGTTTGTAGCCTATTTAGTATTTTCATTCCCAGCTCCTATCAGCAGGCTATGTCCATCTCTGGTTGGAAACATGCAATGGATGGGGAAATGTGTGCCCTTTATAAGAATCAAACGTGGGAAGTTAATCTATCTCATTGTCACTTGTCCAGATATTACGTATGCCGTGGGTGTGGTTAGCCAGTTTATGCATGCTCCTCGCCAGTCCCATTTTGCAGTTATGTGTTGTATCTTGCACTACTTGAAGAGTGCTCCGAGTGGGGTTTGCTCTATCGTCCATCTTCCTCACTGTCTCTCACTGGCTTCAGTGATGCTGATTGGGCTAGTAATAAGATTGACTGCTATTCCACCTTGGGCTATTGTACCTTTGTTGGTGGAAATCTTGTTACTTGGCGTAGCAAGAAACAAATTGTTGTTGCTCGTTCTAGCGCTGAAGCTAAACACCGTGCCATGGCTCATACTGCTTCTGAGATGCTCTGGGTTCAATCTCGTCTTCCGGGATTTTGGCTTTTTTATTCCCGCTTCTATGAGCATGTCTTGTGACAATTAGGCTACTTATCTTCATTGCCAATAATCTTGTGTTTCATAAACGGACCAAACATATAGAAGCTGATTGTCATTTTATTCGTGATCTCTTACTGCGCAAGCTACTTGTGACTCCTTATGTTCATTCTAAAGATCAATTGGGTGATATTCTCACCAAACCTTTGGCTTGGCCTTCGTTTCATCGTTTATTCGTCAAGCTGGGCATGCTTGACCTCTATGCTCCAACTTAAGAGGGAGTGTTAGCATAGTTATTTTTGTTTTATCTGTTAATATCTACATAAGTTGAGGGTATGATGGTTATATTGCATTGTTAGGGTTTGTATATATATATATTGCGGATGGAGAGTTGAGAAAACAGTATACACAAATATATAAAACTTCTTTCTCTTCTCTCATCTTCTTCTTCCTTCTTCTAAACCCTAACCCTAAATCTCTTCATTTTACCTTCTAACTTCTGTTTTTTGTGTTGTTATACATTTTCAAATAAAATAAAGGTATTTGAAAGATAGCTCTCTTGGTGAATATAAAACTTGTGTTGGATTAGGACATATAATTTGTAAAGAATCAATTTCTTAACCGAATGGAATATCAATGGATTAATGATTGTTTGGTTGCTTCCATTGAAAATGATTATTTGATGATATTTTGCCTTGATTTGAGAACTTTAAACTAGAAGATTTATTGGAAGTGGATGATTGTCATCGATAAGTTTGATTTCTTTTATACAAATTCTAATTTTAGTTTTTGAATAGCCGCAACCGCTGATATATGTGGTTTAACAAGTGTGATACAGAAATTGAAATTTTTACTCAATACTCAGTGTGGGTGCTTATATCAAGCCCAATACATGGCAAGTGCCACATCTCCAAAACTCCACCCGCATCGCAGACCAATAAGACACAACGTGGGCATATCACATGTTTGATACATGGCGAGCCTTACGGGCGCTGTGTGCCAAGGCACCACGCGGAACCAAGACTCTATGCTTAGCCTAAGCGGGAGCATACATACAAGCTTAAATATGTCCAAATATGAAGAGCCCTGCAACAGGCAGTACCATGGCCTCGTAGGGCCCATGGTCTTTCATACCTTGCTCCAAGACCAAACAACAATCAGTGTGTTTGGTTTGAGTTTTTTGAATTAAGTTTTTTGAAAACTGAGTTTTTTGGTTTTCATATTTTTTTGTTTTTAGTGAATATTTTTAAAATTTTAAATATTTTTTTTACTTTTTTAGATGCACCTTACTTAGATGTATCTAAAAAGTAAAAAAATTATGAAAAAATATTTTTAAAAATTAATAAATACATAAAAATACAAAAAATGTATTGAATTCTCATGTTTTTTTTTGTATTTTTGGTATTTAGTGAATTTTTAAAAGGTTCTTTTCCAAAAAAATTTACTTTTTAGGTATATGTATGTTAGGTATGTTTAAAAATTAAAAAAATTACTTAAAATATTAAAAAAATTTAGTAAAAACAAAAAAACACGGAAAATAAAAAAGTAGAATTTTCTGAAAAGTGTTTCTGAAAAATGATAACCAAGCATAGTGTATATAATCAGCTCCCGGTTCACTTGAACTTGGACTGATCAGCCTTGGCTCTCCTAAACATTGAGATAGGTCCGCAGCGCATTCTCCTACTTGGTCGCTTGGAAGCGAGCCCTTGGCTCTCCTATTCACCTACTTGGTTTCCTAGGTTGAGAGCAGGGCTCAGACACTATTGCTCGGGATCATCAAAGGATGTTGGATTGGCAGCTGAGGTCATGGGATCGTCAAGATAGTTGTCTTCTTGCTAAGACAACTCCATCTCGACCAAGATTGGAGAAGAGGCAATAACAACCTTACATTCATGTCACCCGATGCATATACGAAATGTTACTTTCCGCCTGCTACGAAACGTTGCTCTCCACTTGTCATCAAGCCACAAATGGTAGAAGGACTTATATCACTTCTAGCAAAGTTAGGGAGAATGAGCCACCTGTCTAACAGGTTGCTTGGGCTCCAATGCTCTTGCGGCCTATATAATGTATCATATATGTAGCAAGAAACTTCACTTCACCACCACAATACTCCGTAATTGTAATACACTAAGTCTCACACTTAAACACTCCTTCTTACATTCTACATTGATATTCAAGGTCCATCACTGCCTCCCTCTCCCTCTCCCTCTCCCTCTCCCTCTCCAAGCTTGTCTTGACCTCCTCTTCATTTCTGGTGATCTTAATCCATTGAAGTGCTCGCCATCTTCCCAGACTATATCTAACCACACCTCTCACCCACACTCAGAAACCAATAGGGATGTGGTGTACATATCTGTCACATGCAATTGCCTTAAAAAAAACAAATCTTTAAAATATAGTCAGCTGCACTACCATGGATTATTGTTGAACCCATCTTTTTACTATGATTACTTTCTTCAAATTAGGTTAAAAGGTGCGTAGGTTACACTCCTTTACTTGCACACTGTAGGTACTCACATGAGAGACTTTAATCCATCACATGCCATCACTTACATAAAACTCTATATACTTCACTCTCACACTGCTCATAAGCACTCATGATGCTATGAGTGTTGTGCAACACACCCAAGAGGTCTTTCCCCTTTTTGTCTTATGCTTGGTGGAATGGACTCAAGCTCTCATTTATATAAGAGTTATAATCAACCTATATAGACTAGAGAAATCAATAAATAATTACAATTCTAGAGGTTAAGAAAGTCATTATCGAATTCTCAAATGAGACACAATGAGTGTGTTTGGTTTGTGTTTGTAGAGTAGCTTTTGAGATAAAAAGTATGAAAATTTGTTTGGTTCGTCTTTTTTCAGAAATAATTTTGGAAAATTGTTTTGGGGAGAGAGTTTTAAAAAAAGTGATTGATTTGATGTGTATGAGAGAGAGAGTGAATTTTGAAAAGTAGGTAACTAAACAAAATTTTGAGATTTTTTTTGGAAAAATTTGTTTGATTTGATTACTTTTGAAAATTTGTTTGTAAAGAATTTTTTTCAAAAATTTTTCTGAGAAACAAACCAAACAAGGCCAATGTGTCCCAAGTGTCCCAGCGCGTTTGACTGCCTCCGGCGTGTCGGACACCAGTATGTGACCTCCGAAGAGGTGTTCATGCTTCATCGATAACAACAATAAAAATATTAATAGAACACAAAGGTGAAAGGATATCCAAGGTATGGGAGGTCCCTTGGGCAAACCAGGTCATTTTTTATTATTTTTTTTAAAAACAAGATTAAGGATAATGTTCAATAAAGGTCAATGAATATTAGCAGCTCATAAAATGAAAAGTTTAAAGAACTATTGGGGGAAGGGGGTTTACCATCATAAGATAGAACAAAAATGCAAGATTCTAGTAGAAGTATTGGTTAAAAGTAGTATTTATAAAAAATGTATCAATAATAACAAAAAAAGAAAATAATTGGCTTAACCATGTTCATTTTCTCTTCAACTCTTATCTTTTCCTTTCTTAGATTTATTTTATTTATTTATTTTTTGTTCCCGAATATTTTCTTTTAACAAAAGAAGTCAAATAGAAAGTTCTCTTAATATTCCTATCAACTCATTGTTTAGGAACATTTTGCAGTGTTTTGATATGTTTTGGTGCAATCATTGGAATGTTAATTTCTGCTAATGGTTTGTGTTAGTTTCCAAGAAAATGGAAACACTTTGGCCATAAAATGATTTTTTGTTCCTTTGGATGTCAATGGGACAAATCGTACTTGTAGCATTATAGACATCTGGTATTTGTAATGATGTAGAAAGATTATTCTAACATTTTGATTCATATAAGCAACTACAGATGAATTTATTTATTATTTATTTATTTATTTATATTTTTTCTCTTTTTTCTGTGCTATCATAAACTAGGAATTTTTTTTGCCTTGTTTGTTTAACTACAACAAATTATTTTTTGATGACTGAGTGATATAAGTCATTCTCAGAATTCTAGCAATCACGCAAATATGAGGACTTTCAGCAGTGGAATGCCTTCATTACAGAAGCCCGTAGCTTCAAGTCATAGATGCCTAGGAACGTCCCTCAGCCAAAAAGATCTATCAAAGTTGCATGATGACTACTCTGTAAGAGTTCTTCATCTTGTGTTGTTAAAGGAATTGACCTTTTATTTGCTTATGAATTCTGTTTGTAGTGTCTTAGTTGAGGAAGGATTTTGTTGCAAATTTAAACAAAATTTGACTGAAGGAGATAATTTGTTGATCGAGTCAAGGCCTTCATGCTTTATCCATCTACATTATATGTGTTTTACAACTCGTCCTACTCACCTGCGTAAACCAACAGGAAGAATTAGTGCCCAAATTTGATGCATTTTTAGAACTGAACTAATTTTAACATAATGCTTCTGGACCTTTCAGAGCCAGTCTTCTGCACTAACTGATGATGAAGCTAACGATGCTCGTTCTAGTAAAAATATGATTGAGAAGACAATCCGGGCAGTTTATGCTCAGAAAAAGGTTAGTTTTTGTGGACACCAATGACTAAATGATAGGTTTCTCGGTACTGTTTCATTATACATGTCCCTTCCGTTACTTTTGCCTTTCAGGCAGAGCACCCTACTGGGGACGATGTGAACAATGGGTTGTTTGAAGCAATGCGAAAGGAACTTAGATACGCAGTTGATGAAATCAAGATGGAACTTGAACATGTCTGTTGCAATTTAGAATTCTGTAAACCTGTTTTCAAACATTGATATATTTTCTTAACATTTGCACAATTAGTGTATGCTATTTGCTGAACGTTGTTAGGGCTTCTTTTCGACTTACACAGGGCATGGTGAGAAAAACCTCTGCTTTAGCCAGTGAGAGTTCTTTGCAGGCAGACGACTTCAATGTTCTTCAGGCTGTTCCTAAAGTCCGGAAAAAATACACAACGAAATTAGAACAGGTTTGTATGGTCAATTATAATCTTCATTAAAAGAGTGTCATCTCTTGAGGTCAGGCTTTTGTCTATATGTTTTGTGTATGTGAAATCTTATTGTATATTCTGCGACCATGTTGTGCGAAGTTCTTGACATACCTTAAAGAAACTATCAGATTAAGGAGAAAATATACATTGGCTTATAGCAATGATGTGTTTAAAATTTTGGACATAATGGTTGTGATAACTTGAAGGATTGATTGGTGATCTAGGAGACTGACAGCCCATGCTGCCAAATGTTTCAAGTTTTGTTTGCAGCCTGTTAGCCATCGCTAGTAAAGGAGGGTGTTTGTTGCTTGGGTTAGTTACACTTTACCCCCGTGTATTTTTGTTCAAAAACACATTACTCCCCTATGGTTTAGAAATATACACTTAACCTCCCTCTGCTACGGAGTGAAATGTAAAAGTTACAAATCCTGTCTATGTTAACTGTGCGTGCGTAATGCACTGAATTAAGCGTTGCTGGAAATTTGTGTTAATGCATATAATAAGATAGTGGCATATGATAGTGGCGGCCTGTTAGCCATCGCTAGTAAAGGAGGGTGTTTGTTGCTTGGGTTAGTTACACTTTACCCCCGTGTATTTTTGTTCAAAAACACATTACTCCCCTATGGTTTAGAAATATACACTTAACCTCCCTTTGCTACGGAGTGAAATGTAAAAGTTACAAATCCTGTCTATGTTAACTGTGCGTGTGTAACGCACTGAATTAAGCGTGTGTCAGGTCCAAAACTAGGAAATGACATTTTTACCCTTTTTTCCTTTTCTTTTCTTTTATTCTTCCTTCTTCTTCCATCACAGAACAGCAGTCACCTATCTTTTTTGCCACTGCACATTATCCCCACCCTCTTATCTCCCTTTCTTTTTGCCTCACTTCATACAACAACCACAATGAGACCAACATTTCATCGCAACTCAGAAATAAAAGACCCACTGAAATAGGTTATTGATTTGGAATAATTTATGATTCTTCATACATATTATAATAGATGGAGGTCATTCCTACTCTAATGATTTCCTTGTGCATACAATGAAATGCATATATAAATATACCTATGTATGTGTTTTAATCTTTGTAGTAGTGAATTGAAAGTGGGGAGGAGTTGTGGTTTTTGGATTATAGCCGAGAAAATCATGGTTGCCTCCGTAAAAATAAAATAATAATTTAAAAAAAAAAGAGGAAGCTAGAAGGTAGTTGTAATGCAGTCCGGAGGAATAAGAGGTGGGTGGTCTGCTGGAGCAAGCAACTGCTGACTGTTGCCAAGGGAGGAGGAAGACAGGTAAGAAAAATAGAATGAGAAAAAGAGAGAAAAATGTAATAAAATGCAGAAAAATGGAGAGAGAAAGCAGCTTGGTTCATGATGGCATAAAAAAGAAAATTAGAGCAAAGAATAAGGCTATTATAGACTTCTTACAAAATTTAGGCCTCGTTTGGAAACAGGCTAATTTAGTAACTTTTTGGCTATTTGGCTAAAAAGGTAGGTAAAAAAAACTTGTATGTTTGGGATGACTTTTTGGCTAATTACGAAAAAATGTGCAAAAAGTAGAGAGAAAAGAGAATCTTTGACTTTTTGGTATGGGTTGTTGGCTTTTTGGCTAATTTAGTAACTTTTTGGCTAATTGGCTAAAATAGCCTCTTGCCAAACGAGGCCTTATTGACGAAGTTGGACTTTACAGTTCACTCCATACCACTAGGAGGTTATATATATATATATATTTCTAAATTATAAGGGGGTAATGTGTTTTTGAGTTAAATCACTAGGGGGTAAAGTGTAATTAACCCTTATTACTTCATTTGCATGTATCTTTTTAGCATGACAATTTATGAGAAATTTTATTTTCTTGCTAAATGTGGACATGAACTTTTTTTTCTGGGGTATGTTTAACTGAAAATCGGTCAGTTAATAAAAGAATATCTTTCAGCTCAAGCAGGCAAAAATTGTTTGCATCCAAACTAATACCATTTCTGGAGATTTGCTTTTCAATGATATGACCTTAAAAATGACATAATTGTTAGTGTTGCCTTTCATAAAAAGAAGGGAAAACACACTCGTTAAAATGGAATTTAAAGCACCACTTAAACATCATCTTGTGCAACTAAGGTGAATTAGGGTTGTTCTTTATCAAAGGTACATATGAGTTCCCAGAATATAGAAACTATCAACTAATGAGCAACTTTGAAAGATGTGTCATGTGTTTTGTTATAATGCTGTTCTTTCTAAGATTTTTTTTAAGCACTGTTTTTTATGAGAACTTCAACTAGTAAACGTGGAGTTTACTAAAAAATTTCCAGTCGGAGAAGCGTAAACAAGACCTGTTAGCTGAGATAGCATTGGAGGAGCAACATGGTAGGGAGCTGTCTAAGATTGTGAGGGAATTGCTTCCTGATCCAAAGAGCTCTGCCAATGCAGAAAAACCATCACGAGCTAGAAAGGTTTGGTTCTCAATCTCCGGCTGTGCTGAAATGCAGTATGATTATGTTGATTAGTTGATATGGTTACATATAATTTACTAGACCATTTACTTAAATGTTTCCACAAATTTTCAGAGGAGTAATGACAAAAATAGGGTGTCTAAGCGATTGACCGAAGAGGCAGAGAAATATTTCGAGGACTTCATTTCAAATGTTGAAGATACTGATCTTTCTTCTTATGATGGAGAAAGGAGTGATGCAAGTTCCACTTTACAAGTGACAAAAACTAGAGATGCAGTGTTGCATTCCGGAGAAACAGAAACATTTCGAACACAGACAAGATCTAATTATCCTCCTGTTGAAATAATGGATGGTGTTATTCTGCCTTGGTTGCAATGGGAGACATGTAATGATGGTTCTGCTCTTCCATCCAAGAATAAGAGAGAGCTTCCCGTGACACCACAAAGTATATCGTGGGATGCATATCAGGTAATCTTCGAACAATGACATGGGTGTGTACTAATTATTCTTTTATACAAAGTTATTTGCATATATCATTCCTTGAGTTAGTTACAAGCACTGACTGCATAATGGCTTATAAGAAATTCATTATGTTTGTGCATATGATAACATGTATAGAATTACATCAGCTGGTTGGTTTAAATTAAGGGTTGACGAATTTATAATGAGATTTTATATGTTAAAATTTGATATAATAGAAGTTTTAAAGGAATAAAGGCATCCCTACCATCTTTAGTAGCTGCCATCTTACACGTGAAACACTTCAGTACAGGTGGCTTTCCAATTGAGACTCTGTTATCAGTCATTTTGATTATGTGGCATTTTTGGTTTATTTTGTGACAAAATTGTTTAGACGAAAAATATACAAGCAAACATGATATGGTTACAATCATTTACGTTTGTGTTTACTTAATGCCGAAGCTATTGCTTTGTGTAATAAAATGTTTCTTGTTATGTGTTCAAACCGAATTGGCCATCAACATATGAAGAGATAGGTTCATGGTTACATTGTTCAACCACCCTAATAACTGGGTTGACTTGTGACGACCTCTTGATGGCCTCAAAACATATGTATTACAAACATAACAAGCAAAAAGATGATGACATAATTTACGTCATCAACATGAAGTAATACAAGGGATTTTACCAAATATAGAAACTACAAAGATAAGTGATATGGATGTTTGTGAGAGTTGCCCAATCTATCAAGAGGTTTGTTACCGGAGGCACACTCAATGAGCAACCTTGGAGCAGGGAACCCTGCTATAGTACACTTGATAAACCAAACAAAACCAAGTTTTGTGTCCCAATCAAGTGGAGTCGGCTACACGCATAATTTTTTCTCATTTCATTCTGTCAAGGGTTATATGCTTAGTTAAACCATCTTATATATTACTCTAAATCTAGTTGATTATTGCACCGTCAAGATGGCCTGTGGTTTGTTTTCCATGTATATTGTCATTTTCAGGTCATGTACTTCATCGTTGTGATATTGTGTGGTGGGCCTTGGTTGGTGAATACTGAATTGGAAAATTTAATTAATTAATTCACTGATTGTTTATTTTAGTAAGTATTTGGTCTGTACAAACCCTTTCTAAGCACAAACTTGTCCACTACCATTTTTTTCAAAAGCATAGGAGTTGTATTGTAAGTGCATTGTGAACTATGAATGTCCTATTTAATGAGACTTAAGGCTTGGTTTGGTTTGTAAACCATGATGTCTTATTTTCTCTCTTTACTTTCTCTCTTCTAATTTCTTCATGAACTCATAAATTGTAATTTGTACAGGAAGCGATTTCAGCACAACATCCAAGCGGTAATTCCGCTAGTAGTCGGGGGAGTTGGAGCCCTGGACTTGATGGTCCTTCTTCGAATACCGGAGAAGGTACTGGAAGTGATGACACTTTAATATTAAAATTATATTTATTGGCTCCGTTATTTATTTATCTATTATTATTACAGCAACAGGAAGCATACTCAAAGAAGTAGCAAGTCACCAGAGGTCACAATTTGACATGGACAGGTACCTTAAACTTCAAAGAGAGGAAGATCATTTGTTTGAGAGATGGAAAGAGCAGAACAGAATCAATTCTGGTGGTCTGCTGCTTTGTAGCAGCAATGCCTTCTTTTGAAAATTTTATAACCCTTTCCTCAAACCCTGAAAAAAAATGAAATTATTTATAGTTGTATTTTGAACTACAGTTGATTTTGTGTGTAAATTATGAACATTTTATGTGGTGATTGACTCTAATCTGACAGTACATATTAGGCTAAAATCATCTTTTTCTGCTTCTCGTTCAGTCATCAAATGTTGGGTCCTTTTAATATTTTTGTTTTCACAATGCCACAGCCTTCAATAACATTTTTTTTCCTAAGGTGGCAGTGCAGGCAGAGGTGGTTGTAGTATAGTGGCATTAGGACTTTAGTTAAGTTTTTTCTTTTTTAGCAGGATCTTCTCCAGTTGCGTTTTTTAACTGAAGGATGTTGTTTGGCCTTCCGCATCGAAGATTTTGTACCGTCACTATATAAGGCTCGTAGAGTATTTTGTCATCATAAAAAATACTTGATTGGATATATTTGTCTATAATTTCTTTTAAAAATCATATTTACCGTTGATATAAATGTGATCTTATTAAGTGAATATCGACATCTAATTTATATGATTTTTTATAGGGATAAAGTATTTGTCAATCTCTACATATTGAACAATTTGCATCATAGATGTGGACATTTATGTACCAATAAATTAAAAAATAAGATATGCATGCGGAATCCATCATTTGATATGAGATTATTTTATAGTATCTTTTTAGAGGGTTTTTTGTTTAAAAAAAAAATTAATGTGACTGATGAAGGTAATGTGATTTATCATATCTATATTAGTAAGTGTAATTAATTTAGATAATGTGATCCATCATATTTATATTGATGTTTGAAAGATATTTTTCAATTTTTCTACTTGGACGGAAAGAACAAGACATAACCTTCTCATATAGGTTTAGAACCAAATATGAGGAAACCCATTTCATGTAAAAATAAGTTGTATTCATTTTTTAAAAAAAACAAGGTTTTTTTTTTTTTAGTTAAAATTTTTAATATTTCAAGATTTTTTTAAAAAAATATTTTTTAGATTCAATTAATCTAGATATACTTAAAAAGTACAATATTTATGAATTTTTTTAAAAAACTTCATCAGATATAAAAAAATATAAAATTTAGTATATTTTTATATTTTTGTGTATTTATTTTGGTTTTTCAAATATTTTTGCACAAACATTTATTTTTTAGGTGCATCTAAGTTATGTGTATTTAGAAAGTAAAAAATTTACTTAAAGTATTTAAAAAATTCACTAATAACAAAAAATACGAAAAATGAAAAATTCAATTCTTAGCAAATCAACCAAAATCAAATAAGGTGATTTGGTTTTTCAACCGATATTTATGTTTCTTGATTTTTTTCTTATTGTTTTTCAAATAACGAATTGGACGGAAGCGCATTATTTGGTTTTGTGGGCTTTATTACAATTCTATTTTGATAATTCAAATCGCTTATTTATATACCATTCGATTAACTTTTTTTAATTGATGTTAATTGATGATTTGTTCAGAAAATTTTACAAGATGAATGGTTTAGATCAGATATGTCCATAAAAACGAAAATTATTATCATTAAGAAGCAAAGCAAATACAAGCAAAGATTGTTGAAATCCTAACAAACTTGAGAGAGGGCTCGGTTGCATGAGTCAAGCGAAGTACTTGTATGGTTATTTATCTCTCTATATTTCAGTTATTAAAGGAAACAAACTCTAGCTTAATAGATTACTCCCCCCACATTATCTGGTGTTTATCAATATTCTCTCTCTCTCTCATTTCATTTCTGGTTTGTGCTGAACTTGGGTTTTTGACAACAAAAGAAAAAACAAAAACAAGAAAAACAAAAAATGGCAAATGGTGAATCAAAGAAGGAAGAGAGATCATCATCATCAGCAGCAGCAGCGAAGGTGAAAGAGTTGAATGAGTGGCTGCCAGTGACCGCTTCAAGGAATGGGAAATGGTGGTACTCTGCTTTTCACAATGTCACTGCCATGGTTGGTGCTGGTGTTCTTGGTCTTCCTTATGCCATGTCTGAACTTGGATGGTATGTATGTTTGTTATATTAGCGGTAGGTGCGATCACGATGCATTTGTAATTTTATATTTGATTTTTTTGCATGATTACTAATTAGCCTTTTGGATGGATTGATAATGGAGAAATTTTAAAATTATTTTACTCGATGAATAAAGATTGGGATTCCCTTCTCTCCCACTCCCTTTGACCCCTTTTCTTTTTTGATTTGTCACTTTTTTTTTCTTTTTTTTTTCTTCTCCTCCAATCACCACCCACCACGTGTGTGTGGGATGGTAGGGGTTGAAATTTGAGGGGGTCTAAATCACTGCTGATAGTATATGCCTATATACAAACAAGAAAGCTAATTATTATATTTATGCCCATAACTCTAATGATTATGATGCAATATTTGTGATTTTTGGCAATTTATTTGAGTTTGTTTGATTCAGTTTTCATTTTCTTTGTATTTATTTTTTTATGTTATAGAAAAAAAAATAATGAAAATTTAGAAACACTCATTGTTTTCATATTGTTTTTCATTTTTGTGCAAAAATATTTTCAAAATTTTAAAAATGTATTTTTTTAAAAAAACAAAACTGAGTTGTTCTCAAATTTTTCCCTCAAAAAATAATTTTTGGTTGTGTTTCCGTTCTCTGTTTTCATTTTTTTGAAAAACACAAGACCTTTTTCCAAAACAGGAAAATTTTCTGAAAATAACTATGAAAACCACCCACTTTTATTAAAAAAAAAAAAAATGTTTCAAATTTTTTGAAAGACACAAATAATATGTTTCCAAACCTCTCTCTCTTCTATTTTATTTTATTTTATTTTCTCAAAAACATAGCAAAATGGAAACCGAAAACAAATAAAAACAAGAATACGATGAATACTGAATTTTTTTTCTAAAAACAACCAACTGCTTAAAAATTTCAGAAAGTTATTTTCAAACATTTTATTTTATTTTTTGTTCCAAAAGCCAAACAAAATCCAAAGAACAAGAACATAACGAAACAAGCCTGTTTTTCAACATTTAAAAAAAAAAAAAAATTAAAGATAAAAAACACAATTAAAACAGGCCTAATTTTAGTGACATGAGCTTTCTTGTATTGCTTAGGGGTCCAGGTGTTACTGTGCTGGTTCTGTCATGGGTCATCACTCTCTACACTCTCTGGCAAATGGTAGAAATGCATGAAATCGTACCGGGGAAGAGATTCGATAGATACCATGAATTAGGTCAACATGCTTTTGGCAAAAAGCTTGGAATTTGGATTGTGGTTCCTCAACAGTTAATTGTAGAAGTTGGGGTGAACATAGTTTACATGATCACCGGAGGCAAGTCTCTCAAAAAGTTCCATGATACAGTGTGCCCTAGTAGCTGCAAATCAATCAAAACCACTTACTTCATCATGATCTTCGCCTCGGTTCACTTCTTTCTCTCTCATCTTCCCAATTTTAACTCCGTCACGGTTATCTCTCTGGCTGCAGCAATCATGTCCTTGAGGTAAAACCCTTTTTGAGAGAAAAATATCGCTCCTTGAAAACTTGCTTTACAATGGAGATAGAACTGTTATGAAATTATGAAGGAAACTCTTAAAGAAACTGAAAGAAACGTTTTTCGTTTCGATACTTTGTTGAAACTCTAAACATGATATAAAGAAATTTGTTAGAATCTATTGGAAAATGCTGTGAAAAATTTCTAGAATTTCTCTATTTGTAAAAAAGAGAGGAAAAACTCTCCTTGGAATTTAGAATGGAGATAGAACTTTCATGAAATTATAAAGGAAATTCTTAAAGAAACCAAAAGAAATGTTTTAAGAGTTTTTTTTTCTGATAAAAATGAAATTTGTTTGAATTCTTGTGAAAGTGTAGTGAAAACTTTTAGAAACTCATTTTCCGTAATTTATACTATTTACTCTTACTCACAAATCTTTTTTTTTTTTTTTGTTATAATTTTTTTAACAATAATATATAATCGTTCTAATAAGATTCTAAAATGTTCTATAGCATTACTATTTTAATTGACCATGAAAGTATTCTACTAATTCTTTATATATGTATATATGTATTATATATACTCTCATTTTCAAGGCTCTTAATAAATTTTCTTACATAAACATTTTATTCAATCTTATATCACTTATTAATGTTTTTCATTTCTAATTTTTTGTCATAAAATATATACAGAATGATATGACAGAGTTGTAAGCCTGTTACTTTAAAACAAAATCCTATCAAAATGCTTCTTACACATCATTTTGGTAAATAATTCTTATAAAAATTCTCAAAGAATAGCATTTTCCTCCAAGCTAATTTAGTTGTGCTTGTGGCTTTGTTGTACAGTTACTCTACCATAGCTTGGGTAGCCTCTATCCACAAGGGGGTTCAACCAGGAGTCCAATACACCCCAAGGGCTTCAACCACCAAAGGAACTATATTCCAATTCTTGAGTGCATTGGGTGATGTAGCATTTGCCTTTGCTGGCCACAATGTGGTTTTAGAAATCCAAGCAACAATCCCATCCGAACCCGGAAAGCCGTCCAAAAAACCCATGTGGAGAGGGGTGCTTTTCGCTTATACTGTAGTGGCCTTGTGTTACTTCCCAGTTTCGCTCATCGGTTATTGGGTTTTTGGAAATAGTGTGGAAGATAATATCCTCCTTTCATTGGAGAAACCTGCCTGGCTTGTTGCTTTGGCTAACTTGTTTGTGGTGGTTCATGTCATTGGAAGCTATCAGGTATGTAGTAGAGCCTTTCTTATCCCAAGTAATGTTATGAATACAATTTTTTTTTTTACATGTAGTGTGCTAGAATGAATGCAGTGCGAGCAACACTACATTCTTTACACTTTTCTGAATTAGGTGTGTTAATAGATTGGGTTAACCCTAACCTGATTTGAAATATTTGAATATGTTGAATAAAATCCAATCTGATTAACTGATTACAGCTGAATCCATTTGATTTGATTTTGAATGGAAGGACAAATCCGATCCTATTTGATCCAGTTATATATTTGATCTGAAAATTAATATTATGTGTAGTGTAACAAAAGTCTAATGTATTTTACATTTTTAATTTATTATGATGTACTAAAAAGTCTGGATATTAGTATTGTCCAACAATGTAAAAAAAGGTGTCAGTATGTCACAAATAAATAAACAAATAGGGACCAAGTTGGGTTTATGGATCAGACAACTAGATAAGATAGATATGGGTTCTAATAAGCCATTATCAGATATTCGTATTCGGATGAGAAGCTAATTGAATCATATTGAATTTTTCTGAATCAAGTTTGAATCCGATATGTTGATAGGTCTTACTATAGCACAATTTTTTTTTTTAATAGAATGTAATGCTAGGATGAATGTAGTGCGAATAATACTGTATTCTGTGTATTTTTTTTATAAAAAATTATGTAATTGGTAGTTTAAGAGATTTTTCATTTTTGTTTTCTTCATTTTTATGGTAATTTTTGCAAGAATTTATAGGTATTTGCACAACCAGTGTTTGACATGATAGAAGCTTGTTTGGTAATGAAAATGAACTTCAAGCCAACTAGATTTCTTCGAATTGTCACTCGAACCACTTATGTAGGTAAGCATTCTTCCATCTTTACTTGATTACTATGTTTAAGTTCTATCATTTGGGAACTTTTCTCTCGTGCTGTGAATTCAATTCATATTATGCTTATTATTTGTTGACTATTTGTATGACTTGATTAATAAGTTTGACCCAATACATGCATTTTGGGTCACATCACTTCTCTATTTTTCTGTGTATCTTTTCGTAAAAAATCAAAAAAATATATTTATTTAGATTGTTCCAAATAATCCCTTATACATATCTATTGTTTGAACAAGTCTAGAAACACAAAACTGAGAAGCAATAGAATATATATATATATATATATGAATAATTTTTTTGGAGCAAACTATCAATTAATATTTACCAAAAGGTGAGAATGTTTTATATACAACTTTTGCTATGTTTTTTTACACAAGAAAGAGTTGGACCCTTATATTTTTGGTCAAGTAGATTTACATGATTGGATCCCATTGACAAATTTTAAAAATCTTATCTATACATGTGTATTATGTGTTCGATTTTGTGTTCATAGGATCATTGTTATTATTTTTCAATTTCTCATTCCACCATAAGAAGTTCCATTACTAATTCATTAATTTGATTTTGAAAACCATTTTCTATTTTTCTAAATGAAGCCATTACAATGTTCGTTGGAATGACATTCCCTTTCTTTGGAGGGCTTCTTGGTTTCTTTGGAGGATTTGCATTTGCTCCAACTAGCTACTATGTAAGTCAAAAGTATATTTTTATTTTTTATTTTTCAATTCTTTTGTAAAACCCTATTAATATTGATCCAAATGTTAATATCCATTTTTTTTATTTTGCAGCTGCCTTGTATCATATGGCTTGCCATCTGCAAACCCAAAAGGTTTAGCTTATCTTGGTTCACTAATTGGGTATGTTACTTTTTTAGCATTTTTTGAGTGGGAGGGCTGACCACGAGGAGGGCCGACCGCGGTGTTGGCCGACTAGGAGGGCCGATCGCGGCGTTTGGCCGAGCGTGAGGGCTAACCGCGGGGAGGGCCGACCGTGGTGTTTGACCGAGCAGGAGGGTCGACCGCGAGGAGGGCCGACCGTGAAGGGTGAGGTGGAAGGGCGTGGGGCTCGAGACGTGGTGGGTCACATGGTGAGTTGAAGTGGAAAAGACAGGGTAAGGGGAGGGGACAGTGGATCGTGGACGTACACGTGGCAACATCCCGTAGGAGGGGAGGTGAGGCGTTGGATCAGAAATGAAACGGTAAGTCATTATGGGTGTTGAGGAGACAGTTTTGACGGATGATTTTGAAAAGTTTTCAAACTGGCGGAAATTAATTGGGATCCTTGGAATAGGGGCAAACCGTGGGCTTTTGACATTATTCGATTCACCTACCTGTTTACGAAAAATCAAAATATTCCAAGTGTGGATTCCTTTGTTGCTCACAATACACCTCTGCAACACTTTTTCGATTTCCTTGTTCCAACCGCCGAAGCGATTCGCAAACAAACCACCGAAATGGCCCAAGAAGGGAATGCGATTGTCAGGGTGGACCCGCTTGGAGAGGATGATGCTGTGGAGCTAGCGGCGCAGTATAGGATAGAGAGGGTGGGAGAGTCGGTGGTACGATCCCACGGTTCCACCATGATAGCAGCTCCAAAGCTAATCAGCCAGGCGGAACCAAATCATTGGCACACGAAGGCTGACAAATCCACGATTACTGAGGCGGAGTTGGAGGCTATCCGCGAAAAATACCAGATCCCTGGGGAAGTGGAGTTATTGCTGTCGACATCAACGGAAAGGTCATCTGACGCTAGGCCAGGAGAGTTTTCCCTTTATGAGGAAGCTCTGAAGGGTAGACTGAGGTTGCCACTGCCGCAAGTGGTAGTGGATGTGCTTAACCGTCTGGAGGTAGCACCGGGGCAACTAATGCCCAACGCATGGAAGATCCTGCTGGCTTGTGCAAGTGCGTGACCGAAGGCAAATGGAGGGGAGGCCATGACGGTAGACGAATTCTTTGCGTGTTATAAGGCTTCGGGGCAGCAGGAGACGTGGGTCACTCTGCAGGCAGCAGTGGGGAAGGGGTTGGTGGCGGGTCTGCCGTCGTCGATCAAGGGGTGGCGTCCGCGATGGTTTTACGTGTCTGCCAATGGGGGGCTTGGAGCGCGTACCGTTTGGAAAGTACCCATCAGGTTTGTGAAGCTGAAACTGGGGGCAGCTGCGGAGGGGAGGGTGAAGAGGGTGAAGGAGTGGAGGGAGAGAGAAAAAGCCAAATGAGACGAGCTCGTTCAGCCGTCGGCATTGTTTGAGGCGGGGTTGGGGCCAAAGCCAAGTAGTGGGGACCTCGACCGAGCAGAGTTGGAGGCGAGGAGAAGGGTTCAAGAGGCGGAGGATCAGGCCATTCTTGCTAAAGCCCAACAATTCAAAGAGTCCCTGGCCGACCGACCACCAAAACCGGTTGCGAGGGAGAGGATTCGACCTCGCCCCAAACCCTTGGGAGAGAAAAACTTGGGCGATTTTGTGCCGCGGCCGCCCCCAACAGACCCTTTGAAGGAGATGGAGGCGTTGGGCGTGGGGAAGAAGAAGAAGAGAGTGAGTCGGAGTGAGGAAGTGCCTGCCCAGAAGAGGAGGAGGAAGATGAGTGTGAAGGAAACCAGTGCGGCCGAGGGGGCTGAAGGGGGAGAAGTGGAGGGGGTCCCAAGAAAGGTAGGTGGCCCAGAAGTGGTGGATGTTGCCTCAGAGGGCATGGAGGTGGTGCCAGTGGTGGCGGCGATCGCCGCCGGGGTCGCAAAGGCCGCCCCCGAAAGGCAAGTGGAGGACGAGGCTATTGGCCCTAGGCCAAGGAGGGGGGAACAGCCCCAGGGGGGCTTGCACCTCATGAAGGAGGAATCGGTGCGACCACAGCGATCTACCATGCTCGTGCGGTGGCGGTGCGGCTGGAGGAAGAAGAAGGCCCAGCCAGGGCAGGGGCAGACCGTCTTGTAGGGATTGTAGAAGAGGCAGCCCTGCGCTCGGCCTCCAGATTCAACGAGACTGAACTGCTAAAGGGGTTATACTCCGCTCAAATGGAGGTAACCACCTTAGCAGGGGCCCTGCTGAGGAAGGCGGGGGCTGCCAAACTCAAGGCAGATGAGGCCAAGGCTCAGCTGGCAAAGTTAAAGAAGAAGAGTGCAAGTTGGGAGAGTGCCCACACTGAGCTGCCAGCGGTTAAGGCGGAGCTGGAGGACACACGCCGCCAGGTTGTGTCGCTCGAGTTCCAACTTGCTGGCAAGCAGAAGAAGTTGGACGAGGCCCAAAGAGCTTGCGCCGTCGCGGTCGAGCGACATGAAGAGGCTATGAGTAGTAATGAAGAGCTGGTGAGGCAAAAAGATGAGACTGATGGCAAAGTGGGCGATCTCTAGAGAGAATTGGACCAAGGCGGTGGAGGAGAAAGGGAGGCTTCAGAGGGAGTTAGAAGCAGAGAGAGTGCAGGTGACGGCGGAGAAGGAGAGCCTGAAGAAGGAACTGGAGGAGGAGAAGGCAAAGGCGGCATCAGAAAGGGCGGCCCTGCAGAAAGAGCTGGACAAAGAGAGGGCAAAGGCAGCCTCTAAAAGGGCGGCTTATCCCCATCTGTGCGTCGCCGCAGTGGAGCAATTCAAAGGGTCTGCCGAATTTCAGACGGCGGTTGATACCGCAGTCGCGAGTAGCCTGGCTGGGCAAGAATTTGGGGGGGCTGGCCCATCGAGGACGACTGCTGGAGGTAGAACTGAAGCAGAAGTTATTGAGAGCTTCCAGCAGTCAGACTTTTATAAGCACGAAATGGCTGAGTACTGGGACAGTGGCTGGAAGATGTTCAAACGTAGAGCTGAAGAGCTGTTCCCAGACTTAGACCTTAGTAGCGTAACGATTGGCGAAGACGATGTGGCCCAAACCCCCCTGGATGAGGGCATTGAAGAAGAAGACCTCCTCTCCAGTGAGGAGGAGTACGAATTCTTTGCATGTTATAAGGCCTCGGGGCAGCAGGAAACATAATGAACTTTTGTACATGAATTGCTGTAATGAACTTTTGAACATGAATTGCTGTAATGAACTTTTGTACAAAGTTGTGAATGAATAAAATTTCAGTTGTGTTTGTTATTTGATTATTTCTGCTTGTGGATCTTAGATAAATGAGGCGTGGGCGAAGTGTGTGTAGAATTCCTTGTTAATAAAAGTGAAATTGAAGCTTGTAATAAGGACTCAATGCAGAGTGAAGTTAAGAATTCCACAATGCAGAGTGAAATTTAAAATGTAATAAAATGATAGGTCTGAGAAAGTTAAATGTAATAAAATGATAGTGAAATTTAAGAACTCCCCAACGCAGAGTGAAATTTAAAATGTAATAAAATGATAGGCCTGAGAAAGTGAAATGTAATAAAATGATAAGAACGTCTTTGGAATTTGACTAAGCAAAGAGTGGTGTGAAGACTTGGACCTGGAATTGTGACTAAGTGTGTTAGTTAATTTCACAAGTATGAAGTTTCGCATGGGTGGTTTTGACCGAGCCCTACATGTTAGGTCTGGACGAGTGCTTCACGCTCAGTCTGGATGGAGCTTTTAGTGCTCGGTCCGGCAGAGGGTGTTAACGGTCGGACTGCCCAAGGCGGCTCATGCTCAGTCTGGATGAGGCTTTAAGTGCTCAGTCTGGCTGAGGCTTTAAGTGTTCTGTTTGGCAGAGGCTTTTAGTGCTCAGTCTGGCTGAGGCTTTAAGTGCTCAGTCTGGCTGAGGCGTTAAGTGCTCAGTCTGGCTGAGGCTTTAAGTGCTCTGTCTGGCTAAGGCTTTTAGTGCTCTGTCTGGCTGAGGCTTTAAGTGCTGCAAATAAGAATGTTACTGAGACAACATATAGATAACTGAGATATATAATCAAGAAGTTACATTGCGTGGGGGAATATCAAGAATGTGTGAATTTCCTGAAAAGAAAATACAATAACTGAGCAATACAAAAATAGGAGCTTATTGAAAGTAACGTTTAAGGTGTTCGGCGTTCCATGGGTGGAGGAGGTCTCGACCTTCCATGTCCTGAAGTCGGTAAGTGCCTGGTCGGGGTCAGGCTTTCACAATGTAAGGTCCCTCCCACTTGGCTGCCAATTTACCCTCGGTCGGATTTTTGGTAGCAAGAGTTGCTTCTCTCAAAACAAGATCCCCTACAGTGAACTCCCTCGGTCGAACCTTGCGGTTGTAGTGTGTTCTCATTTTCTGTTGGTATGAGGCCAGTCAGACAGCGGTGGTCTCTCTGAGTTCTTCAATTAGGTCGAGGTCAGCCCGACGGAGTTTTTCGGTTAGTGCTGGATCCGGATGTGAAACCCTGGGAGTAGGCAAACCGACTTCTACTGGGATAACCGCCTCAGCGCCGTATGTTAAGCGGAAAGGGGTTTCCCCAGTGGGAGTCCGAGCTGTAGTTCGATAAGCCCAGAGTACATTCGGTAGCTCCTCAGCCCAAAGTCCCTTAGAAGCTTCTAGCTTAGTTTTGATGATCTTCAGGAGAGAGCGGTTGGTGACCTCAACTTGGCCATTGGCCTGGGGATGGCCAGTGGATGAGAAACAAGGTTGAATTTGGAGGTCGGCACAGAACTTCCTGTACTTGGCGTTGTCAAATTGTTTACTGTTGTCGGAGATAATGGCCTGAGGAATGCCAAACCTACAAACGATCGACTGCCAGATGAACTTGGTTGTGTTCCGCTCGGTGATGGTGGCAAGGGGTTCTGCCTCTACCCACTTGGTGAAGTAATCAACGGCGACAATCGCGAACTTGGTCTGGCCTCGGCCAGTAGGGAGTGGACCGACCAAGTCAATCCCCCATTTGGCGAACGGATAAGGACTGCAAAGTGTGATCAACTCTGTAGGGGGTGCATGAGGGATGTTGGCAAAACGTTGACACTTATCACATTTGAGCACGAAATCGGTCGCATCGCGATTAAGAGTGGGCCAGAAATAACCAGTACGGAGTATCTTGTGGGCTAGAGACTTGCCGCCCGAGTGATTGCCTCAGATTCTCTTATGAATTTCTTGCATCACATAAGTTGCTTGAGTCGGATTGAGGCACCGGAGATAGGGGCGTGAGAAACCACGTTTGTACAAGATGCCGTCGACAAGGATGTAATTGGACGATCGTGCCCTGACTTTGGCGGCTTGCTGGTGGTCATCTGGAAGTTCCCCCGCTGTCAGAAATCGAAAGATGTCCGACGCCCAAGGGATGGGCTCATTTTGGAGGAATTGTACTTTATGCTGGTCGGGGGAAATGGCGGGGTGGGACAGGTATTCGAGGCGGACACCACTGCTGAGGGCGGACTGGTCTGCGGAAGCCAGCTGGGCCATCTCATCTGCCTTAGAGTTCTCCGCCCGAGGAATGTGCTTGATGTGAAAGGTGTTGAAGAGGCGAACTAGGGAAAGTGCAAGATCCCTGTAAGTCCGCATTGTGCCCTCCTTAGCGTCAAATTTGCCCGTGATCTGTCTGACTATGAGCTGAGAGTCGCTGAGCACTCGGATGTGGCTGACACCAACGTCCCTGGCTAGGCGAAAGCCTGCTATCAGTGCCTCATATTCGGCCTCATTGTTACTAGCCTCAAACAAGAAACGGAGCGCACATTTGAAATAACCACCCTCAGGGCTGGTGAGAATGAGGCCAGCCCCACTACCCTGCCTACAGGATGATCCGTCAACGTTGAGAGTCCAAGAGTGAGGGTCTTCTGGCTCGGTGGGAGCTGGAAGGGATGGAGAGGCAGTGGTTGGGGTAGGATTAGTGAATTCCAAGATGAAGTCGGTGATAGCCTGTCCCTTAATTGCTGTCCGAGGCCGGTGAGAGATGTCAAACTGGCTGAGTTCCACAGACCACTGCATAAGTCTGCCGGAAAGTTCTGGTTGCTGCATGACCTTCTTCAAGGGTTGGTCGGTGAGGACCACTATGGAATGGGCTTGGAAGTAAGGACGAAGTCGTCTGGAGGCGGTGACCAAGGCCAAGGATAATTTTTCTAACAGGGGGTAATTCTGCTCAGCTCTCCTGAGAGCCCGACTAATGTAGTAGACCGGCCGTTAGACAGAGTCGTCTTCCCTGATAAGAGCTACACTGACGGCGGTGCTTGAGACGGCTAAATAGAGGAAGAGGGACTCGCCCGTAATCGCTTGTGAAAGGAGGGGTGGATTGGCCATGCACTGCTTTAACTGCTGAAAGGCCTCTTTAGATTCAATTGTCAATTCAAAAGTTTGCCGAAGAACTTTGAAGAACGGTAGGCACTTATCTGTTGCGCGGGAAATGAAAGGGTTGAGGGCTGCAGCTCGGCTAGTGAGCCTTTGAACCTCCTTGACCGTCCTAGGTGAGTGCATCTCGACCAAAGCCTTGATCTTTTCAAGGTTAGCTCCAATGCCCCGCTGACTGATCATAAAACCCAGGAACTTCCCGGATCCTACGCCGATGGCGCACTTCTCTGGGTTAAGCTTCATTCAGTATTTGCGTAGGGTAGCGAAGGTCTCCCGCAGGTCGGTCAGATTGTCAGTGGGGAGTTTGCTCTTTACTAGTATGTCGTCAACGTATACTTCCATATTCTGACCTATTTGGTGATGGAAGACGGCATTGACCAAACGTTGGTAGGTGGCCCCAGCGTTCTTCAATCCGAATGGCATTACTCGATAATGGTAGGTACCTCAGTCGGTGATGAAGGATGTATGTTCCCGATCGGACGGGTGCATCAGGATTTGGTTGTAGCCAGAGAAAGCATCCATGAAGTTGAGCATTTGATGACCGGCCGTGGCGTCGACCAATAGATCTATGCGGGGCAGAGGATAGCTGTCTTTGGGGCAAGCTCGGTTCAGGTCAGAGTAATCGACACAGAGTCGCCATTTGCCATTGTTCTTGCGGACGGGGACCACGTTTGACAACCATTTAGGGTAGTCGACATTTTTTATGAATTGGGCCTCAAGGAGTTTGTCGACCTCTGCGGCTATAAGGGTATTGCGCTCCGGATGAAAGATGCGCTGCTTCTGGCGGTAAGGTCAGAAATGAGGTTCAATGCTGAGGCGATGAGTTATGAAAGAAGGGTCGATGCCTGGCATATCTGAATGAGTCCAGGCGAATACATCATTGTGCTCGGTCAGAAGGGCAGTAAGGTCGACCTTAGCTTGGGAGGATAGCTGGCTGCCGATCTTAGCAGTTTTCATTGGGTTAGTAGGATCGATGGGAATCTCAACGAGCTCCTCTACCGGTTTGCCTCTGACTAGCTCGTCCTCATCTCGGGCGTCAAGTCCTTCAATGATCATGGCCTCCTTCAGCTTGACTTCCTTGAGTGAGGCAACATAACATTCCTTGGCGATGGTCTGCTCTCCCCGTACTGTCCCGACCCCCTGGTCGGTGGGAAACTTTATGGCGAGGTGGTAGGTTGAAGTGATAGCTTGGAAAACGTTGAGGGCGGTGCGACCGAGGATGATGTTGTAGGCAGAGGGACAGTCGACCACAAGGAAGGTGAGTAACTTGGTAGTCTGCCGTGGGTATTCGCCAATAGTGATGGGGAAGTCAATGGAGCCGATGGAGGTCACCCGGTCGCTAGTGAAACCGACCAAGGGGGTTTGGAGGGGGGACAGGCTTTCCTCTCCAATTTTGAGCTGGCGGAAGCAACTGAGGAATATGATGTCTGATGAATTGTCGTTGTCGATGAGAACCCGTCTGACCTTATAGTTGGAGAGAAGGGTAAAAATGACGAGAGGGTCATCATAAGGATAACAGATGCCTGTACAATCGGCGTCTGTGAAGGTGATGGGCTCTGTCCACTGCTTGGGCTGCTTGGAAGGTCGGTCTATCGTGTCCACTACTTTGTCCGAGCCTTGCCTTATTTTCCTGAGCTCTACTTTCTGAGCGGAGCGGGGTGGTCCGCCACAAGCAAGGCCACCAGAAATGACTCGGATTTCACCAACTGGCGGAGGGGGATTACCTGGGGGTCGGGGCTATTGTGGGAGGCAGTCATGGCCTTGGTCAGGTTGGGCTGGCTGCCGAGATGGGGTACGTTGGCGGTTATTTCTGAGAGGCTCGGTTCTTTGCCTCGGTTGTGGGCCGGTGTCCGTGAACCGGCTGAGGCGTCCTTGACGAATGAGGGTCTCGATCTGATCCTTGAGGTTGATGTAGTCATCAGTGTTGTGGCCGTGGTCTTGGTGGAAGCGACAATATTTGGACTGGTCTTTCCAGTTGGAAGGGGTCTGTGAAGGTAGGGGCCATTTGAGGGGGTAATCCCGTTGGATTTGGTGGAGGACTTGTTCCATAAGAGAATTGAGGGGCGTGTACCGCTCGAACCGACCGGGCGGTCGGGCCGGTGCCGACCGGTCAGTGTGAGGAGGTCGGTCGGGGTATTGGGGCGTTTGGCTGTTATACTGGGTGTTTCTGAGTTCCGAGTCTTTTCTCTTTTCTCTAGGGGGCGGGTTTTTGGATATTGGATCTTGGCAAGCGGCTAGTGAATCTTCGGCATTCATATATTTTTGGGCTTTGGATAATAGGGATGCTATGGAGGTCGGGGGATTTTTGGAGAGGGAGAAGAGGAAATCGGACGCTCACAGCCCAGCCATGAAAGCCGTAAGGATGACCTTATCGTCATTCTCCGCTACTTGTAGGGCTTCGGTGTTGAAGCGGGTAACGAAGCTACGTAGCGACTCCCCCTCGGTTTGACAGATATTGAGGAGTTAGGTTGCAGGGCGGCGTTGGCGCTGGGCTCCAATGAAATGGCTGAGGAAGGAGTCGCTGAGATGCTAGAAAGTGGAGACAGAGTCCGTTGGGAACTGACTGAACCACAGTCGGGCTGACCCCTTCAGTGTCACGGGGAAAGCCTGACACATGATCTCGTTAGGGAAGGCATGGAGGATCATGAGGGTACGGTAGGTCTCCAGATGGTCGGTAGGGTCTATCGTACCGTCAAAGGAGTCAATGGTGGGCATCTTGAACTTGGCGGGCAAAGGTTTGTCCCGGATGGAGGCAATAAATGGTGAATTTGCCGTGGTAGAGGGTTTATGCTGAATGTTCTGCATGACCCCTTGGAGTTGGAGCTTCATTGCTCGGAGCTCAGCGTCCCAGAGTGGAACGTGGTCCCTATGGTCAGTCAATAGAGGTTGGACGCTGCTGGCCTCCCCTTCAGGGGCTGGTGCTACGACCGACGGGTGTGGGGGTGGTGGTGGTGGATTTTTGTGTGGGTGGGGAGGTTGCAAACCTTCCAGGTTGGGTGGATGGAGTTGTGGAGCAGTATGTCTCGGGGTTCTTTCTTGGTTGGGGGGAATATCTGGAGGTGGTGGAGGAGGAATCCGAAGGTTCCTTTGGAGTAAAGCATTTATCAAGGCCTGGTTTTGCTCGGCCATGCGGTTGATGCTGTTGGTAAGCTCGATAAAGTACTGTGGTGGGTTGTTTGGATTGAGGGGGTCGACTTGATGGTCGGCAGCATTATTGTGAGAAGCCATGGATCTAGTCGTGACCATGCACTTTGACGGGTAGGAGAGAAAGGTTGTTGGAACGGGGCCTTCGGCGACAGTGAACACAACTGGCGCGAGGAGCAAAGCGTTCCCACAGACGGCGCCAACTGTTAATGCTGTTTGTCCCAGTGAATGGATCGGGCAGGTCCAAGCTCCTCAAGCCCGCATCCAAATGATCAAGCCCACCGGATAACCTGCAGGCAAGTTCAACGGGGAACGGGGTAGTCCCCCAGTGAACTCTCCGACGAGCAAGTTAGGAAGAGAACTAATGTGTAGAGGGAGAGGTTAGGGATAGAAAAGCTTAGGCTCTGTTTGTTTGTGCTCTGAAAATAGTTTTCAACACTTGAGTTTGAGCATGATGTTTGGTAAGAGTTTTGGAATTAATTTTCCAAAACTCTGCCGGAAGCTCTGTCTATATGTCAAAGCATTCTGTTTGTTGTAGAGGGGGCGTTTGAGGGAACGGGACGTTCGGCCGGTTGACCGGCCGGCTGTCCAAAACAGTGAATTTTTTTTTTTTTTTGCAATTGATTTATATAATCGGGAAAAATATTTTCTGAAAATTTTTAAATTTTTTATATGCTTTAAAATAATTTTGAGTTGTATGTTTAGTTATGAGTTGTAAATTTTTGTATCATATATCAAATGTCACATCAACAATTCCCCACTCAAATCAAACCTCTTTTCCAAAACTATTTTCAAAACTCTTTACCAAACAAATTTTCTACACTCAAATCATAATTTTACAACACACAAACTCAAAATATAACTCATACTCTCAAATCATATTTACAAAATACAACCAAACGCAGGCTTAACCTTTTTCTTATCTACAACGTTCGCTTATATCCTTTGGTAATCATTTCGCTGTCCCTTCCGACCTGCTCTCCTTGTCGAAAGCCTATGCTGTAGCTTACCTTGCTCAGGGTAAGGGGGTCCTGTTCCGGCGGAGAGGTGTTGTCGTAATAAATGCTGTGATGGGCTGCATTAATGGTGATGTGCAGTGGCAATAACTTTACAAATCTTTGTTTGCTGATGTGGTTCGTCCTTCTCTTGCCGTGTGTCTGAATGTCATTGGCTCTTTATGTCATGTTGGACTTCAGCTGTGCTGGACCTCGTCAGTTGGGTTATGCACTGGCCTTCAAGTGATGGGTCATAAGTGATTCATGACCTTTATAAGCTCATACATGTCAAAATCCAATCTGATTAACTGATTACAGCTGAATCCATTTGATTTGATTTTGAATGGAAGGACAAATCCGATCCTATTTGATCCGGTTATATATTTGATCTGAAAATTAATATTATGTGTAGTGTAACAAAAGTCTAATGTATTTTACATTTTTAATTTATTATGATGTACTAAAAGTTCCATTACTAATTCATTAATTTGATTTTGAAAACCATTTTCTATTTTTCTAAATGAAGCCATTACAATGTTCGTTGGAATGACATTCCCTTTCTTTGGAGGGCTTCTTGGTTTCTTTGGAGGATTTGCATTTGCTCCAACTAGCTACTATGTAAGTCAAAAGTATATTTTTATTTTTTATCTTTCAATTCTTTTGTAAAACCCTATTAATATTGATCCAAATGCTAATATCCATTTTTTTTATTTTGCAGCTGCCTTGTATCATATGGCTTGCCATCTGCAAACCCAAAAGGTTTAGCTTATCTTGGTTCACTAATTGGGTATGTTACTTTTTTAGCATTTTTTTTTTTAAAAAAAATTGAGTATTTTTTGTAAGGTCTTATTTGACTAGAAGGCCTTAAATTTAAAAAGACCAAATATGAACAAAATCCAATAAAGACACACACACAAAAAAAAAAAAAAAAAAAATCAAAATTTGTTGGTTTTTAAAAAAAATATATATTTGTCTTTAATGAACCATTTTCAATTTTAATCCATTTAAAAAAAATTATTTTTTGGTCTAAATGGACTTTAAAAAATGGCATAGGTTTAAATTTCTTTTTACTAAAAACAGAACAAAAAATAATTGAGAAATTTTGTTTTTACTTCTAAACATTTGTCAAATCTATATGTGTCATGACTGTTTTCCCATGTAGATTGTGAGAAAGCAACCCAACTTTTACTTTTATAATTTGACTCAAATTTTATCTAGTATTTACTGTTTTAATTTGATCATTATTAATCGTAGACTTTAAGTTCAATTATAATTTTGTTCTTCCATCCAAAATTGAACAATAAAATCATTATTTTCTAACACGTGTTAGCCACAAACATTACACGTGAAATTTTTTGACAATAATTAGACAGAACGATCAACTTGAAATTGAATGTAAAATTTAGGGTTAACAAGGTTCAAATTAAATAATAAAAATTAAAGTAAACTTTGTATCAAAGTACAAAAACAAAAAGTGTAATTTACTTGTGTGTTTTTCCCCCTCTCTCTCTAGTTTTTGTTGTTAAACTGCAAACTAACCTATATATATATCCTTATCATACAATTTCAGATATGCATCATACTTGGAGTCTTGTTGACGGTTTTAGCCCCTATTGGTGCATTGAGGCAAATCATATTGGAAGCCAAAGACTTCCAATACTACTCTTGATCAGATATTATTTCCCTAATGTGAAAGAACAAAATTGCCCTTACCTTAGCAAAGCATTATGTGCTAGGTTCATCACTTTTGTAAATGGACCTTCTTCCTAAATATTAGGGCATGCATATTTGTAGCTTTGTTTTTGACAAGGTTGTGAAAACATCGAAAACAATTTGATTTGGGGAGGCTTTGATGGCTGTTTTTTTTTTTTTTTTAAGGGAAAATTACCATTCAAGAGGGGTTTCTAAAAATTATTATATATTAGTAAAAAAAAATTTATGATTTTAATTATTAATATTTATAATGTTTGTCACATTTTTGTAAATATTTTTTCCTGACAATCATTGAAATGTAATTTCTCCTTTTTTTTTTTTTAGCATGTGCACGTTTCTTATAAATAAATTAGGCTAATGGTAGGAACACAAAAACTTAACATAATTTTACTATATGAGACCTATAATCTTATGCGTTATATATTTATTTTTATGATTGATTTCTGTGTTCAAGAAGTTACGTGAGGATTAGATTATTGTAATGTGTTTTACTACAATTAATTATTATTATGTGTTTTTATGTATATTCTTTTTTTAGCATGTGCACGCTTGTTATAAATAAATTAGGCTAATGGTAGGAACACAAAAACTTAACATAATTTTACTATATGAGACCTATAATCTTATGCGTTATATATTTATTTTTATGATTGATTTCTGTGTTCAAGAAGTTACGTGAGGATTAGATTATTGTAATATGTTTTGCTACAATTAAGTATTATTATGTGTTTTTATGTATATTCTTTTGTGTAACACAATTGGTGCCATTGTTTTTTGGAAGAGTAATAACATATTACAAATTAATAAATTTACAAAATAATAATAATAATAATTTATTTACGTTCCTACATATTATTCTCATAGGTCCATTTCAAAAACTATAGTTTTAGTACTACATATCACACGTATGTGTAAATTTTAATCTTGAATTCTTTTTTGTAGAATTTATGAGTTTGTTTTTGTGGCCCAATTAAGCTCCGATTTTTATTATAATCTAAATCAACTATAACCCACTAAAAAATTATCAACGAAAGAAAAATGAAACCAATATTTTGATGGGAGAATTACAAAACACTTTTTTCTTTCAAAAATAATTATTGATTCATGAAAAATTCTATAATTTTAATTATTAAAATTTGTAGAATTTATCGTTAATTTGATTTTTTTTTTTTTTACAAAAATACACTGAGTTGTTATTTACCTTATTTTAATTACTAATAGTTTAATGACACTATAAAAATTAAGACAATAAACGAGTCAAGTAATAAATTATTTAAATTTATTTTAAAAAATTTAATGAGTTTGAAAATATATTTAAAATTGTCTTCTCTGTTTTTTAGAACTAATTTGAAAAAATTGAATCAAGCCAAAGTTTTTTTTATGACTATTGAATCAAGCCAAATGGAGCCTTGGTTTCTTATAATATATATATACATATGACTATTAAACCAAACTCAAATAAATGAATTTCAAAATGCTTTCTGGCTTAAATTATTTACCTAACTTGTCAGACTTTTAGCTTAGCGGTTTGTATAACATTTTTTGTGGTAGGGTCCTGTTATGGTGTGCAATTTTGGTTGCACACCATATGCAACCAACACAAAATATGTAAATGGAAGGTATAAACATAAAACAGGACAGCAAACAGAAAGGCGTAAACGTAAGGTGTAAGTTGCACACTTAAGAAAAGTCCTTTGTGGTATGAGATTTTGAGTTCAACTCTTATAGAAGTAAGTTTAATACTCTCTGTGATGGTTTATTTCTTTCCTATTGGTGTTTTGAGAAGTTGGTAAAAAGTTGATTTTTGATTTTTTACCAAGCTTTTAGCTTTTTGGAAAGTGATTTGAGAAATTGGTAAAAAGCTGACTTTTTACTTTTTAGTTTAATATTTAGTGTTTCAAATTTCATGTAACTGCTTCAAACAATTATGTAACTTTTTGTTTTATTGTTTTTCAAATTTCATTTTTAATTCTAAGGTATTCATACACAAGTTCTAATTTATAAATTTATATTTTATTAAGTCCTAATTAAAATTTTTTGGATCTTCAAATTTTATTAAAATTTTAATAGTCAGAATTGTCCTTAGAACAATGATTGTTCATCATTTATGATTATCTATAAAGGAAAATGATGATTTGAAATTTATTTTGATTTTCAAAACTTTAAAATATCAATTTTTAAATTCAAAAAAACTAAAAAAAAATTATGTAAATTTTTTTAAAAAAATAAATTAATTTGATTTTTTTTTTTTTTACAAAAATACACTGAGTTGTTACTTACGTTATTTTAATTACTAATAGTTTAATGACACTATAAAAATTAAGACAATAAACGAGTCAAGTAATAAATTATTTAAATTTATTTAAAAAAGTTTAATGAGTTTGAAAATATATTTAAAATTGTCTTCTCTGTTTTTAGAACTAATTTGAAAAAATTGAATCAAGCCAAAGTTTTTTTATGACTATTGAATCAAGCCAAATGGAGCCTTGGTTTTTTATAATATATATATACACATGACTATTAAACCAAACTCAAATAAATGAATTTCAAAAGGCTTTCTGGCTTACCCAACTTGTCAGACTTTTAGCTTAGCGGTTTGTATAACATTTTTTTGTGGTATGGAATTTTGAGTTCAACTCTTATAGAAGTAAGTTTAATACTCTCTGTGATGGTTTATTTCTTTTTTATTGGTGTTTTAGAAAGTTGGTAAAAAGTTGATTTTTGATTTTTTATCAAGCTTTTTAATTTTTTGGAAAGTGATTTGGGAAGTTGGTAAAAAATTGACTTTTTGCTTTTTAGTTTAATATTTATTTATAGTGTCAAATCAAATTAAAATCACCAAAATACCCTTACCCAACATAAAAAATTTATTTTTTTGTCATAGGCCCTAATTTGTAATTTCACACTTGCATTTTTGGCCCTTCTCAAACCAATTTTATTGCGTTTTTGGAAAATGCTAAAAAACGTGACTTTTTATAAAAGTTTCCAAAATGGCATTATGAGACTTATGTAATTAGTGATGATTGTGTTGAGCTAAGACTATTGGTTTATTGGTTGTTAGACTTTGTTGATTTTTTAACTATTATTGATTAATAATTTATTTAATGATATAAATATTTTTCATATTTATAATAACTCTTCTATTTATAGAAAAAAAAAAAAAAAAATTGAAGAAAAAAAAACCGCTCTCAAATACATTTTTAAGAAACCAAGAGCAACGTGCGCTTGACTACTCAAGTTCGTTTTACAACACAACTAATCAAACTAACCTTTTTTTTTCCTAATCTCTAAGACCTCGCTTAGGAATATTACTTTTTAAGTTAAAAGTCAAAAAGTCATTAAAAAAATATAAAAAATCAACAAATTATATAAAAAGTTAAATATTTGTTTTCTCCCTACTTTTTGTATGTCTTTTAGTAAAAAATAAAAAAATTATCACAAATATATTAAATTTTTTTTTACCTTATATTTTAACTAAAAAAATTAATAAAATAACATATTTTCAAACGAGTCCTAAGTCTTTTCTAATTTTGTGGAATTTCTATCCCCCTGTCTCTTAGTTCTTTTGTAGCTTCTAATGTAAGCTTTACTGGGTCTTAATGAATTGCATTTTTGCTTTTAAAAAACAAAAAAAAAAAAACAAAACCCTAACCTTTTTTCTTATTTCACAAGCACCTACTATAAAAAAATATTTGAGTTTCTCTCAAAAGTATGAATTTAAAAAAACTTAAAGAGCTTGTAAAATCCATTAGGAGTCGCATTTCAAATAATTTGGACCGTTTCTGTATATGACCTTTTTATGTTATTTATTAAAAAATATTAAGTTGATCAGCCAATCGTAACATTTTAATTTTATTATGTGTTCGAAAAATGGATAATTGGTATTTTTTTTAAAAATAAAACATCAATTTTTTCAGAAACAACTATGATAAAATAAAAATATTATGATTATCAAATTAACCAAATTTATTTTTATAGATGATGTATACAGAAGATCTTATAAAATAAATGATTTAGGTTAAATCCTTCAAAATCTTCCAAATCTAAATTTAAACTTAAAAAAAAAAAAAAAAAAAAAAAAACTCAATAAAAAAAAGGAAGAATTACACGTAGGTGGGAATTGAAAAAAAAAATTACCAACATATACCCCCACAACCTTTTATTTTTACTCTCCATGTATTTGTAATATTTTTTTTAGGGTATTTTTTTTAAGGTCCCTGATCTTATGATTTTACAGTATAAAGGACATCAAATATTTTCATGATGTCTAAGGTCCCTCAACATCAATCCAAAGAAAATTGGTCCAGAGAAAATTCAAGTCAGAGAAAATTGGTCCAGAGAAAATTCAAGTCAGAGAAAATTCAACCCAGAGAAATTTCAGCTCAAACCATAGAATTTCTTTGGACCAATCCAGAGAAAATTCAGTATAAACCAGAAAATTTCTCTGGACCAACCCAGAGAAATTTCAGTTCAAACCAGAAAAATTCTATGATACACACTCAACACACCCACACACCGGGACACTACAACACACACACAGGCACAGATGATACACACGGAGCTGAACACACACTTAGCCATAGATCACCATAAACACCCACATGCACACAGAGGCACAGACATACATTTGAGAGCACACACACCATAGAGGGCACACATACAGAGCTCCATTGCATGAAAGACACTGATACAGAGCCACAACACACACACTGCCATCTATCTCTCTTTCTCTAGAGGACGGACAGATTAAAAAAGACAAAAATGGAAAAAGAGATGAAAGATTTTCAACCATGAACATCCACTGAGACTCCAGAATTGCACCCTCCATGAGCCGTGCTTGGCATCCTTTTGAAGCTAAAAAAAAAAAACATACACGACATAGCTCTCTCTCTCTGTGGAGTTTTTTTGGGTTTTGAGAATGTGGTGGTAGCACGGCGGATTGCATTGGTTTTGAGAATGTGGTGGTAGCACGACGGATTGTACACCAGTGCAATCCTTTCTCAATAAGTTCGTCTTCAAAGTCGACGACAATCATTCTCACCGATAAACGATTCGAACAAGGAGAATCCTCATCTGGTCAACGCTGCTCCGACGAAGATCGAGTCGATCGATGTGTCCCTGGCGGAGGAGCTGAGTGCGATCTGCCAGAAGATCGAACGCCTGAGATTGGATAGAGAGAAGACGGAGAAGATGCCGATAGAGAGGCATTTGGTGATGGAGACGAATTTGAAGGAGATGATGAAGAGAGGTGAGGTCCAGAAGCTGCTTGAGATCGAGGTTGATAGGTTGTTTCGGGTAGAGAAATGTTTAGGGACCTCATACATCAAAAATAATTTTATGGATTTCTTCTATTACGAAAAGTGGGAGAGGGACTCTAGATCGATTTTCCCTTTTTTTTAACTCCCACCAATATGTAGTTCTTAAAAAAAAAAAAAAGAAAAAATAAAAGATGTACGAAGATAACAACCATATGATACCATACAATACAACCTCAAAAAGCCACCATGTAACTAATCAAACTAACTACTTATCCAAATTTCAGAAACACACTCTCTTTACTCATAACGTAAAAAAATCACCCACTCTCTCTCACTCTCACTCTTCACAAACACACCAAAAAAAAAATGCAAACCCTCCAAACCCCTCATCTCTTCACCTTCCTTCCCCCCAAAACCCTCCCAAAACCCTACACCAAACCCCACAACCCTCCCCCCAAAACCCACCACCTTCCCTGCAAAACCCTAGCCGTCAAATCCTCCCTCAGCTCCGACGAGTTCCCCGTCGACGAGACCTTCCTCGAGTCCTTCGGCCCCAAAGAGAAGGAATCCGAGGACGAAGCTCGCCGCCGCAACTGGGTCGAGCGAGGCTGGGCTCCCTGGGAAGAAATCCTCTCCCCAGAAGCCCTTTTCGCCAGACATTCCCTCAACGAAGGCGAAGAAGTCCCTCTTCAAACCCCCGAAGCCATCGAAGCTTTCAAGATGCTCAGCCCTAAGTACAGGAAGAAGAAAATGGAGGAAATGGGTTTGACTGAGGACGATTACTATGCCAAGCAGTTTGAAATTAAGGGTGACATTCCGGAGCCATTGGACACGACGTGGGCTGGGCCGCTGGTGGTCCGCCACGTGCCTCCGAGGGATTGGCCGCCAAGGGGGTGGGAGGTGGATAGGGGGGAATTGGAGTTTATTCGGGAAGCGCATCGGTTGATGGCGGTTAGGGTTGATTTGGAGGAGGTGGAGAAGGAGGCAAAGACGGATACGGAGGGTTTGTGTTTGGATAGGTATAAGGTGTTTTTGAAGCAGTATAATGAGTGGGTCGCGGCGAATAAGGATAGATTGGAAGAGGAGTCTTATAAGGTTTTCTTTGATCTCTCACTTATATGTATGCATTTATGTCTTTTACCATTTACATAATATTTGTTTGTGCAGTTGTTGGCTGCATCTATTTGGGGATAAACACTGACTATAACATAACTTTATTGAAGTGGCAAAAAGCCCAAACAGTTTAAATTGAACTATAATTGGAGTGGAATTCAGCTTAGATTTTGAAAATTGGGAAAATTTTCAAATTATTTTGACAATATGAAACATTTTGTTAACTATGCCATGAATTCTGCATACCAATTGAACGGGAATAATTTTTTGAATAATCAATCACTGAAGGTTTTGTGTAGTCTAAAGTTGGCCATGAATTGGTAAGTTTCAAATTATTTGGTTAATATAAGGCATTGCGTTAAGAATGCCATGAATTCTGCAAAACAATTGAATGGGAATATTTATTTTTTTTTGAATGGTTGAATCACCGAAGTTCTCGTGTAGTCTAAAGTTGGCCATGAATTGGATTCTAGTGGAAATATGTTGGGCTGTCAATCATATTTTTAGTGGATGCTACACTGGAATGACTTATTGCTAGGATAGCATATGCACACTTAATTTCCTCCCTATTGACTAACATAAAATCCTTTTATTTCATTTCAGTATGACCAGGATTACTATCCTGGTAGGAGGAAAAGAGGCAAGGACTACAAAGAGGGAATGGTAGGATCGAAATGGTTTTTTATTTCTTTAGTTTGAATCCATAAAAAGTTGAGCCAGCTCTTGGAAATATGATCTTACTGATCTTTTTTGTTTTCTGCAGTATGAGCTCCCATTTTACTATCCAGGACAAGTAAGTTCTTCAACTCTCCCCCATTCCTACATTGAGATTTCAATTTCAAGCTTATTTCTAAAGTTGTACTTATCATGTTAGTGATACATCCAGGTATACCACACCCATGGAGGGATAAACATACATTTGAAAACAGTATGCATCTGCACAACATGAGGCATGGCATCCCATGTTCATTACCACTTTTAGTCAGTCAGCCTCTCTTGAATGGACCATGATTGTAACAGTGATTTGACTATTACATCATCTTGCATCTACCATTAGGATCAACTTATACCTAGTGTACAACTTTTTATTCTTAGACCCCTAGATACCTCTTTGTTTTTATCATTGGATTGTGAGGCTTGTTCACATTATGTTTTCCAATTCCTACTTGATCAGAGATCAAGAACGGCCTTATTAGTACAGCACTCTAAATTTGATAGTATACTAGGAAATCTTAGTGTTTTTGGATACATTTGCAACCAATCACTTATTAGCTTAAATTTTTTGTAAGCATGAGAGCTATCAGATGGGTATGTAATCAAATGGTTAATTTTGTAAAATGAGGTTCTCACAAGAATATAAAGTATGTAAATTGATCCTGCCACATACTAATAGTCATAACAAATACAGAGGGCTAAAGCCACAACTTTTTGTTCAAAAAAAAGCCACAACTTTTTGTTCAAAAAAAGAGCCACAACTTTGATGGTTGTATCCACAGTCCTCTCTCACATCTTAGAGGGAACATTGTGGATTATAATGAGGCTATCCAAAACATAAAATAAAAGCTTGGCTGACTAATGTGAGAATGCAGGATGAGTGTGAGTTCCATACCTAGTCTACCCTTTTCAACATCCTTATTTATGGGAACCAAACCAATGTGAAGAATGGCTTTTCTGTAAAGAAAAATAAAAAATAAAAAATGTAGCTATTGAACAAGCCTACATTGTGCCCATGTTGTTTGTCAAACCAATATCCTTGCATGCATAAACTCAACTAAGCATTGTCCCAGTTATATGGACTGCTACATATAACATATTTTCACATATATGCTAAAGATAATATTAGAAAATATACAAGATTACACTTTGTGTTCCGAATTGCTCAAGAATTTGCCAGCCTTAACTGAAATCTGATGATATGCAAAGTAATGTCATGGAAATGTCTTTGCAGATTTGTGCAGGTAAGGTGACTACTTTGCACCTTTATCAAGGAGCATTTGTTGACATTGGAGGTGTCTATGATGGGTAACTATCATTCAAGTTGCTGATCCATTGTAGTATTACTGAACTCAAATTGTAAAAGGCTGAACTGAATCAATATTATAAGAGCATAAATCAAACCAAACCAAACCAAACCAAGCCTTAAATCTCATCAAATAGGGTCAGTTACATGAATCCTTCTTCTCCACGCGGCCCTATCAAAGGCCATTTCATTAGTCAAGTTAAGTAGATTCATATTTCTATTTATAATGCTAGTCAACGTTAATCTAGGCCTACCCCGTCTCCTAACACTTCCATCTACCGTTACAGCATCGCATCTCTTCACTACTGCCTCTGTTGGTCTTCGTTGAATATGACCAAACCAGCTCAAACGATTCTCTCTCAACTTATCTTCTATCAGTGCTACTCCTACCCATTCCCGAATACACTCATTCCTAATCCTGTCTTGTTAGTCTTACCACACATCCACCTTAGCATCCTCATCTCAGCCACACTCATCTTATCTACATGTTGTTTCTTGGTTGCCCAACACTCCGTCCCATACAACATAGCTGGTCTAATAGCCGTTCTATAAAACTTAACTTTTAATCTAGTGGGTATTCGTTTATCGCACATGTAGAATATTTTATTTGAACCAATAACTTCTTCCTTTACAAATAATTATGGTACGATTAAATAGACAAATACAACCCCTAGAATGAATGATCATGATTCATGACTGAGCAAATGACTGTGATTTGCGAGAGAGAGAGAGAGAGAGAGAGAAGTGAAACTGGTTTTACTTGTTTGTGCCTAACCCAAGTAACAGAACTAATGCCTTACCTTAGACATATGACCCCAATAGTCTTGTCAATGGAGACTCAAGTGGGAGTTGGTTGACACAAGCTAATATGGATACCTTATAATATCTCTCTCTCTCTCTCTCTCTCTCTCTCTCTATTGTGATAAGTTAGTTGGAACCCGTCCATTGATTGTTACATCTTGTTTGAAACTTGTTATATATTGTCATCTTAAGATAAGATTAACTAACAAGTATCTTTTTTAAAAACAAAGAGGGCGGAACTGACTTGAATTAGATTATGCTAATTCAACCATTTTTAGTTTTAGCCTAAACTATAAATTAGTACAGGAAATAGAACTGCAAATGTCATTTTAATTTTGTTTTCCTGCTAAGTTCATGCATCCAAATGCATTTCAGGTGGGTCCCTATAAAACGTAATGACTGGTACTGGATCCGCCATCACATAAAAGTTGGTATGCACGTCATTGTTGAAATTCTGGTGAGTAATGCCACATATGGTTGATAGGTCCTTTTTTTTCTTTATTTATTTATTTTTATTTTATGGCCTTATAGATACCATCTTTGACATTTTAAAGTTTACCGTTTTAAAACGTCATTTATGCACTGCTAGGAGGTGGGAATTGGTCATGCATAAATAAGGTCTACAAATCAATTTTTGGTCATGATATTATATTTATGGAACTTACTAAGGCTGTGTAACTTGATTTACATTAAAATTGTCAATGAAAAAAGACCTAGATAGCAAAATCATGTTGACATCTGAGTATTTCATAATACTTTTATGTCTCTCCTCATCCAATGGAGGCTTTGAAGTACAGGAGTAAAGTGATTCCAAATAATAAATATGGCACTTCACTAATCAAAGGTCAGACATTAAATTTCATGTTTTGTTGCACCAACGTACATGTATGGCATCAATACCCTTAATCTATGAAGCATGGATACTTTAAATAGGAAGACGTATCCATATCGTATCTGTATCGAATACAGATACTCTTTAGATACTTACGGATACGTATCAGATACTTATTAAAAGTATCGGATACTTCTTAATTAATTTTTCATTAATTTTGAAGGATCAGATACTTAGTTTTGAAGTATCGAATGCTCCAAGTCACATATTACTCCTTTTACGAAATTAGAATTGTATCATTTCTTACATAACATCATAATATAATATAATTGCGAGGATAAATAGAATATTTTTACAATACTTTGCTTAGTTTTTTTTATAAAAATAACATAGTAAGCTAATAGAATTCATCAAACTGACATATCTTTATTGTATCATACATGTCCCCTATAACAACATAGAAGTAAGGATTAATAAGATAATATAACAATAATAAAATTAAATAGCAATAAATAAATAAGCAAATAAACTTGCATAGAATATTTTTGACTAATACAAAAGGAAAAAACATAGGATTAAGTTGTGGATTGTTTTGATATTATAATATTGTGGGTATCTATACTATATTTGGCACGTGGCGAGCCCAATGGGCGTCACGTCAGCACCACTACACATCCATGTGGCAGACCCTGAGACACCACGATGAGTATGTCATCACCATTACGCATTCACGTGGCAGACCCCTGAGGCACCACGATGAGTCGAGATTGAATGCCTAGCCTAAGCGGGGGCATGCACACCACCAAGAATGAAACAAGGCCGCATGGAGCTGGCTCACTTAGAGCTCTTCATGGCCCTTCATAACTCAAGAAATGTATTGTCTACCCACTCACCCAGCTCCATAACAACATAGCCAGACTCTTGGCTCACATATGTTTGGCTCACCTATGTTTACTTGGCTACTGAGGTGAGCCCTTGGCTCACCCATGCATTCACCCTCTTGGCTGCCTAGGTTGGGAGCAGGACCTAGGCACTCCCGCTTGGGATCATTGGAGGATTGTGGATTGGAGGCTAAGACCTCAGGATCGTCAAGGTCGTGTAGCTATCTCCCTGCGGTGATAGCTCCCCTTTTGACCTGGCGTAGAGAAAGAGCCGTTGACCTTACACTTACATCTTATGCACATATGATACGCCTCAAGATATCACACCTACCCCTGCAGTTCCTATGATACAACCTCCCCGAGGACCTGAATCATAGGACACAGCTAGTAGGGCTGATATCACCCTCCTGTCGAGTTGAGGAGAACTTGCCACCTGCCTTGAGGTTGCTTGGGCTCCAATACTCCTGGAGTCTATATAACGGCATCATAAGTGCAGCCACAGACACACAGCAAGAGTACAAGAATCACATAACATACATTAAGTGTTCAAGGTCTCTCACTGCCACCTCTTCCCTCTCTAAGCTTGCCTTGGTCTTCTACTCCTCCACCTCCGGTAATCTTAAGTCATTGAAGTGCCTACCATCTTCCCAGAGGTCAACGACCGATCGCCTCTAATCGCTATCACTCACAAATATCAACATATTAGACTTGATATTGAAATGAAATATTTACAAGACCTATTGAAAATTTAAAAACTAAACTAGTTACTGCCTTAAATTAATAGCTAATTCTTATAGATTAGTATTTTGCATCATAAAGTTACTGTGGTTTCTCAACATTCTTGAGCTTATGTGTAACCCATTGCTAATAATTATTTATTTTTTATTTTTTACAAACGTATCCTAGCCGTACCCGTATCCTACTTTTTTAGATTTTGCTGTATCGCCGTGTCCATATCGCATCGTATCGTATCGTATCCGTACCTCGTATCAGTGTCCGTGCTTTCCAGCCCTTAATATTTGTTTGAATACTCATACGAAATTCCATGAAGTGTTTATTGTTTTTGCTGAGAGGAGTTTTGGAACGAACTCTAGGATTTACATGCACTGGAAATACATAAAACAGTCCCAACAGTTTAGAGCTTAACTTAGCTTTTTTTTCCCAATGGCAAGATCTTTATATTATTTTTTCAGTGTACAGTTTTTACATTTACTCTCAGTTTTAATTGTTCTGTTAATATCATCTACCATGCAGGCAAAACGTGACCCCTACCGGTTCCGGTTTCCTATTGAGATGCGTTTTGTTGATCCTAATATAGATCACCTGATGTATGTAATTTGTACTTTTGAATATTATTCACCCTTGATGTCTATTTTGTTACATTCTAAGGTCAGGTTCTGCTTAGCTGGAAGATATAAGTTATCATTGCTCACTCCTTTTTTTTTTCCTTTTTTTTATTTTATTTGTTCCCATGCTTACAGCTTTAACAGATTCGACTTCCCACCAATATTTCATCGTGATGAGGATACTAATCCAGATGAAATACGTGTAAGTGCCATTCTGTTTCAGAAAGTGCCACGCCTATTACTTTATCCATATCCTCCAGAAATGCTTGCATTAGCCCATGTTAAACTGTAATGTCTTGACTGAATGTGTTTTTATAAGCTTCAGCAAATGAGCAATGCTACAATGACCATCTACTTCTACCATCGTATCTTATCTTACCATCTCATGTGTTAATCTAGTTGTCAGCACTACATTGGAGATATACATTAGTGGTGGGACCTATTACACCAATATAGTGTTGGCAAATAAAATGGTATGAAAATGTGAGAAGTGTAGGATTATTGCCATCAAATTTAGTATATTAATGGTAGATGATGCCATTGTCATGTAAGCATTTTGATGGGCCAATGATCTAGCACTACAATTGGCGTTTGACCACCAATCTTTGATATAATTATTTGTTATTGACTGCTGATTGTTAAACTTTGCATAAATCGACTAATCTGTGGTCGGATCCATCTGTTGGCTAGTCCTCCCAGATTTTTAATTCTTTATATGCTTGAAGGAGAAGGTTCTAGCATTCAAAAGCGTGCTTTATTAATTTTAAGATATTGACCAATTTTGTGATTTTGCCTGCCGTGTGTTTTATTTGCAGCGTGACTGTAGAAGACCTCCTATTCCCATAAAAGATCCAGGAATCAAAGTGGAAGAGGAACCTTTGTTGTCAAATCACCCATATGTTGATAAGGTATTCCTTCAATTATGAATTTTTTCTAATGTGGTTGGCATTTCTTACAAGCATTTCAAATTAAGTATTCCAATCATGGAGATACGTCATTTGTGATATACCATAAATTCATAAGCTCTCATGCGCAGATGCAATGTTCTACAAGGTCGAGAATAATTTGTGATTGAATTTCACGTCTATATGTGCAAAACACTACCAACATGCCAAGATCTGATGTCCTTTTTGTCATCATAGAAAATCTTTTCTAGTGCAAATATGAAAAATATTAGGGAAAAAAAAGATGCCTTGCATAGCATGTTTTACACTAGTTTGCTACCATTATTTCTTAGCAATTTTTTCCCCTAAGTACGCTTTCATTCTATTTTCCAAGGTTTGATGAATTTTATATTGGTACTGCTGTTGAATTCGAAGACCTTGCAACTTTTGAATGTACAAACAAGCACAAATAAAATACACACACTGTCACACATGTAAAAACTGAAGCTTAGCATGTAAATTCCCAATCTTTTTCTTGGTGACTGAGAACCAGAAAATAATTAAGGGGAAGCTTCTAGCTGATTGCATGAACTATCCTAATGGACGTGATGCACAACGAAGGTATTAGATTTTTGTTGGATGTGTAATAATAAGCACAACGGAGACCAACAAAGATAGTAGTGAAGAGATGCGATACAGTGACTGTAGATGGTTGTGTTAGGAGAAGGGGTAGACCTAGATCGATGTGGACTAGTGTAGTAAATAGAGATATGAATATTTTTAATTTGACTAACGAATGGAGAAAAAGGATTCATGCAGCCGACTCCATTTGTTGGGATTTAAGGGTTGGTTTGGTTTGGTATGTAAAAATAAGCCTTTTGCGGTGCAAACTGATATTGAGGCCAATCAGTATACTCTGAAGTCATGTGTGGAAACCATGACTGCGGTCACAAACTTGTCGCACCGGCTGCAGAGCAGGACAAATGAGGTGCAACAGTTAAACTCCCAGCTGGCTCTGCTCCAACGCATGTATAAGGATGCGCGAGCAGAGATAAGTGTGCTAAAGGCAGAAAACAAGGAGCTGAAGCGGAAGGCCACCGTGATGTTTCGATTTGGAGGGCCGCCATATGCTGCAGTGGAGGAGCAGGGAGTAGTGATCATGCCCGGCGGCGTGGGAAACACAGAGGCAGCACTGTCAAGGGCTGCCCAGGACGGAGGCAAGAAGAAAAGACCGGCGGCAGAGTAGAAAAGAAAATCCTGCCTGTGGATGTGGTTGTTTTGTGGTTGTTGTGGTTTTTGTTTTTTTGTTTTTTGTTTTTTTTTTGGTGTAAAATTGGGAGCGGAGTTGATCCCCTGATATGAATAAAATGACAAGGTTGTGGAATGTTGTTGGTGTGATTTTGTGGTGTTGGTTTGTTTAATAATAAAAATAAAATAAAAATAAAACAATGGATAAAGAAAATAGATAAAAATATTTGTGAATGGGTGATATGAAAAATATTGGTGTGATTTTTTATTTTGTTATTTATTTATTTATTTTTTGTGGTAAAGAAATAATAATGAAAAAAGGTTTCGTGGCCCACGGTTTGGGGGAAAACCTGCAAAGGGTTTGGTGTCCTTTTTTTTTTTTTTTTTTCTTTAATTAATGATAATAATAATAATAAGAATATATGAATGGCGAAAGGATGTGCCTCGGTGGGTTGGAAAGTGAAAAAATGAAAGAGAGAAAGTGGGGTACATGATAATGAGGATGATAAGAAGAATAAAACGAATAAAAAAATTGGTGTGGGATAAGGTGGTGGCTTTATTTGAAAGACTAAAGGTAGTGGATGTAAATATTAAAAGAAAAAAGAAGGGAAAAGAGAGGGGTGATCCACGAGGCAAAAAGTCCTTCCCAACAATGCTCTCTAGCACTGAAGACTTCCCAGAGCTCTGGCCACCGATGACGGCGATGGAAGGAAGAGAGTCCCAGAGAGTGGGCAAAGCGCTCTCTTCGCCATGATCGCCTAGAGCAGTGCAAGCTCTTTGTAGTTTGTTGACCAGAGATATCAAGTTCTCCATTCTCGATGTAGAAGACCTAGTCGGTGGTGACGATGACTTTCAGAACTTACTGATCTCTGGTTCGAAAATTAAGATGAGAGAGAGAGATGTGACCTAAATCAGCGTGGTGGTGGGGCTGGGCACAGGGGCGCTTTACAAGGCGGCGTCGGGGCCGAGGTCGGCGGCGGTGGCTGCCGCGATTGGCGGCGTGGTGGTTGTGGTCGACGCTGCGGGCGGCGGCGATGTGGTCGACACCGGAGCCGGAGATGAGGACATTCTCTCTCTTTATATATAGATTGGTATGTATATCCTTCAAATGGTGCTATGTCCCAGAATGCCCAGTCTGATGGTGATTCATCCAATACAACAATATCAGTGACATCAGAGTCAAGCCCTCCCACAAATATACCACTGATGAAGATCTGAATGGGGCAGTTATTGGCAAGCAGACGGTTCGCCTTTCTTGGGGTCGAAGTCCAGGGAATAGGCAGTTGAGAACGGACTCCACAACTCAGGTGAACGGAGCTTATTACGGAAGGCAAGGTTATGGAGGTTTGAATTGGCTGAGATCCGGCGGGCGGTCGAGGCAAGGTTGCCGCCCGCCGGAAGGCGAAGAACACCAAGATCTTTAACCTATAGCTCTGATACCATGTAAGAAAATAGATGTATTATTGATTGATTGATGTATTGATTGTATTATTCATTAATCTATTGAATGTTACAATGATTCCTATATATAGAAGAGTAGGTTGTAGTAGGTGGTAGATGGAGTAGGTAAAGTGGAGGTGGTAGTGGTGTAGTGGGTTAGGTTTAGTGGAGTAGGTGAGGTGGTAGTGGTGTAGTGGGTTAGGTTTAGTGGGTGAAGTAGGTGATAGGTTTTAACAATATGCTTGAAGGAGAAGGTTCTAGCATTCAAAAGCTTGCTTTATTAATTTTAAGATATTGACCAATTTTGTGATTTTGCCTGCCGTGTGTTTTATTTGCAGCGTGACTGTAGAAGACCTCCTATTCCCATAAAAGATCCAGGAATCAAAGTGGAAGAGGAACCTTTGTTGTCAAATCACCCATATGTTGATAAGGTATTCCTTCAATTATGAATTTTTTCTAATGTGGTTGGCATTTCTTACAAGCATTTCAAATTAAGTATTCCAATCATGGAGATACATCATTTGTGATATACCATAAATTCATAAGCTCTCATGCGCAGATGCAATGTTCTACAAGGTCGAGAATAATTTGTGATTGAATTTCACGTCTATATGTGCAAAACACTACCAACATGCCAAGATCTGATGTCCTTTTTGTCATCATAGAAAATCTTTTCTAGTGCAAATATGAAAAATATTAGGGAAAAAAAAGATGCCTTTCATAGCATGTTTTACACTAGTTTGCTACCATTATTTCTTAGCAATTTTTTCCCCTAAGTACACTTTCATTCTATTTTCCAAGGTTTGATGAATTTTATATTGGTACTGCTGTTGAATTCGAAGACCTTGCAACTTTTGAATGTACAAACAAGCACAAATAAAATACACACACTGTCACACATGTAAAAACTGAAGCTTAGCATGTAAATTCCCAATCTTTTTCTTGGTGACTGAGAACCAGAAAATAATTAAGGGGAAGCTTCTAGCTGATTGCATGAACTATCCTAATGGACGTGATGCACAACGAAGGTATTAGATTTTTGTTGGATGTGTAATAATAAGCACAACGGAGACCAACAAAGATAGTAGTGAAGAGATGCGATACAGTGACTGTAGATGGTTGTGTTAGGAGAAGGGGTAGACCTAGATCGATGTTGACTAGTGTAGTAAATAGAGATATGAATCTTTTTAATTTGACTAACGAATGGAGAAAAAGGATTCATGCAGCCGACTCCATTTGTTGGGATTTAAGGGTTGGTTTGGTTTGGTATGTAAAAATAAGCCTTTTCCCAGCCCAAGCAGCTGATTGATAATTTGCTTTTTTAGTACATCTTAGCTCTACTGATACTATACCAAATTTCATTAGCTGCCAAGAATGACGGATTACGATTACATTTTTTGTATACCCCCAAAATATTCATGAGAATTTTGTTTTCTTCATCTTTTTTATTTTTATTTTTTTATTCTTTCATTATGTAAAATAGGACTCGGAAAACGCCATTGTTAATGTAAGCTATAAAATGGCCATTTCTAGTGTTGGTCCCATGATGCAAGTGCTGGATAGCTTGATATATATTGTTGAACCCATTTCTTAACAATTTAAGCTTTTAGGACAATTAGTGATCTGAGATGGTATTAGAGCTTAGTTTGTGAGAGGTCTTGGGTTCAAGTCTCTCCCTTTGCATTTGGTCTCTATTTGGATTCTTTCTTTCCCGTTTGCATTATGCTTCTTTCTATATATGTCTATTTGCATCTCCACATGTAAGACAGATGGGGTTGCACATGAGGGAGGATGCTGAATAGCTTAATATACATTGTTGGATCCATTTCCCAACAGCTTAAAACATTTAGCACAATTTGTGACCTACAGTAAGATGCTTGGAGTGGAGTGGAGTGGAATTGCTGCTCTAAGACATGATTTTGTTCATGCTTGACAGCCCAAGCATGAAATTGAGGATTCTCAATATTTTTTCAAAATTTCTCAGCTTCCTTCTTCAGTATTGTTTCTAGGCAAGTACCTATTTAATCTAATGTTATCAAGCCAATCAGCGAAATCCTAACCAGAATTTAAGAAGCCACCTTTAATACATTCGCAAATGTACTTGGCAAAAGGACGTCCTTGAAGAATCTCATATGTATTCTTTGGATATTTATAACATTATGTGAATTAACCTAGAACAACATTAATCAGTTATGCATCTTCAATGGCAACTCTCTATGATACCACTTGACCATGTTATGCAATACTATATTCCAAACAAGTACATTTGTTTTCCGCCATTACACTGATAAACTTATTTGGGTACTTACCTCGTTTGGGAACCAGCCCGTTTAGTCAAAAAGCTAAAAAGTTACTAAAAAAGCCAAAAAGCCAACAACCCATACCAAAAAGTCAAAAATTCTCCTTTCTCTCTACTTTTTGCACATTTTTTCGTAAAAAGTCAAAAAGTCATCCCAAACATACTAGTTTTTTTTAGCTCATATTTTAGCCAAATAGCCAAAAAGTTACTAAATTAGCCTGTTCCCAAACGAGGCCCAGTATATCAAAAACTGACATGATTTTTGGTAACACCTCTTCATATCAAAAAGGCCAATTCATATATATGAATTTCCCTTTTTTATTGGGGAGGTCAAATATTTTTGTGGAAGACGTTCTAATATTGGTATACTGAGCTGAGCCTTGAGATCTTTTGGGATCCATGTTGGATGCTGACAATTGTCTTTGTGAGATTGTTACATATAAAAGAATGGATAATGGAAGCTGAATAGCCATTCATCTTTTGTTTGAATGCTTTATTCAATGGTTGACTGAGAATCTAATTCAATCTGGCAATTCTGTGAACTATATTTCATTTGTTTTTTGAATTATGTTTTGCTGTGCAGATTTGGCAGATCCATGTTGCTGAACAAATGATTCTGGATGATATGGAGACTAATCCTGATAAATATGAGGATAAAAAATTGACAGAGTTAACTGATGATGATGATTTTGATGAGGAAAACAGTGTTGAATATACCAAAGCTTATTATAAGAAAACTTTAGTACCAAAAATGATTCTGGTAAGCATCTTCCTTATGACACAGCATCAATCTGTTTGTTAATGCATTTTCGTGACATAGGTGTTCCTACTTTTTGCAGAAAACAAGCGTCAAAGAACTCAACTTGGAAGCTGCACTTGCTGAGCGTCAGGTTAATTAATCCATTGAATTGTGGTTATTAGATGTTTCACTCTTATGACAAATATTTTTCTTAAAGAGTGGATTATTATACATGAATTTAGGACTCTGTTATCATCTATGAAGCACGGACATTTCAACTTAATAGTCATGTTGGTGTCGGACACACCAGCGTACATTTCAGACACGTCACGTAGCGTGTCCATTTTGTAGTTACTTTTTCTCCACCAGACATTTTGGGGACACTTTACAGATGCACATGCCTCTGGACACACCCTGAGACACCGTAATCTTGCCATGATTTGTAAAAAGTCTCATACATTCATAGACACACCTCTATGTAAACATGTTGTCAGTGTTAATCAATACTATGCAGTTTTCTCTCTCTTACTCTTTTTTTTTTGTTGTAGGTCTACTCTTTAAATAATACAAATGAGTGGCATTCTGTCCCTTCAATTCTGAATTAATAGTTTGATTGCTGAAATTGTTGAATTGTCATTCTGATGATATTGATGAAGAAAAACAACCCTGATTTAATGATTTATAATTCATAAAGTAAAATAAATTGTATTTCTATATTTAATGAAGTTTAAAATATGGATTTAGTGGTGTTTTCATGCGTTAGTTTTTCTTTATTTTTACTTGTTTGTGGATTTAATAGTCATATATATCAAATAAATTTTTTTGCTGTATCCGCACTTCTGTGTTGGAAGAGATTTTTGTAAATCGTCATGTCCCATGTCCATATGTGTATCCATGCTTGTTAGGTTATTGTATATCTGTATCGTGTTTAATTTTGCAAGTGGGTCAGGTTCTGCTTAATTTCATAGGAAATTCTACAGAACCAGAAAGTTACCATGAATTTTATGTCAATGGTTTACATTTAAAGTAGTTGCTGTGGGGCCCCATTTTAAGTGAATCTTATCCATTGATTTCAAATTCTCCCCCCACCCCACAAAACACCCCCCCTTTCCCTTCTGGGACTGTAGTATTACCCCCAAAACATCCCCCCTTTCCCTTCTGGGACTGTAGTATTATTGTAATTTCATACGGTTCTTGTAAGACATTGATAGATCTGAAAGGGATCAGATGGAACTTTTACAGCTTCTGTCCTCTTAGCCTATGTTTGGATCATGGGTTTGAGTATAGATTTGGAAAGGAAAAGGAAAAAAGTGGGTAAAATGTGAATGAAATATAAGCTAAATTTTTTCTTCATCTCTCTTTCCATTTTCAAATCTCTATCAAAATCTATGATCTAAACACAACGTTAATATCTTAGGTTGGACTCTTTTGGGTCCTGCCTACATGTATATTGTAAAAATTGATGTGTATTATTGATTGATATATATTGATATCAATTACAATGATTCATGATTCCTATATATAGAAGAGGGTGAGTGTGTAGTAGGTAAGGAGTAGGTGAAGTGGAGGTGGTAGTGGTGTAGTGGGTTAGGTTTAGTGGAGTAGGTGAGGTGGTAGTGGTGTAGTGGGTTAGGTTTAGTGGAGTAGGTTTAAGTGGGTGAAGTAGGTGGAGAGTAGGTGGATTTTAACATATATCAACCCTTTTGTCTTCTTTTTTTCCTTGTCTATTTCTTCTTCTTCACTTGCACCTTCTTCTTGCACAAATTCACACTTCATTCCTGCATCCACGCATACATTCTATCAATTAATATGAATTTGTATCATGATAAGTTTGTCTGCCCTGATTTTGAATACAAGTTTATATGCAAATGCAATTTGTACCTGTCTAAAGCCCTTTTTTTCAAGTTCTGTTGAGTTTATATGCAAATGCAATTTGTACCTGTCTAAAGCCCTTTTTTTCAAGTTCTGTTGCGCTTGGTGACTATATCTACATGCTATGCAGCTGAATACTGTTATCTTTCAATACAGCTCCATAATAAACTGAGAAAGGAAGCAAAAGAAAGAGGAGAGGAATATAAAGTTACCAAGATGAGACGAAATATTGAAATGGATGAATATGACTTCATCCACTGGCGCCGATCATTCGAGGAAAGAGAGGCTCTCATCAGAGATATTAGCTGGTAATCTCATTTGTCTTATTGTCTTTCCTTTCATTTTTACATACTTCATATGATTACCTGTCAAGTAATCAGCATGGTTATCAGAATCGGAGGGTCCTTTAGTTTAATTCACTTATTTAGATCGTATTATGATTGAACTCGAGTGCATTGTTTGCTTTCCCGTTGTAAAAAGTGAAGAAATGAACGTAACAAGGCCCAAATTCGAATGATTAATGTTAGCCTTCATGCCACCTAACCATTGTTCTCTCTTTATTTGTTTTGATTTTCCAGTACATATTCAATGCATGTAGTCATCTAGATTTTTGATGAATAAAATATATAATTTTTTAACAGTTAAAACTGATTGAACCACTGAACTGTAAACCCAGATCCTTAACATTTGATTTCCGGTTCAATATCAGTGAACATTTCTTACCTTTTATTCCTGTGATAGAAATGCCAAATCTGATATTGCAACTTGAAATTAATTTTACCGTCAAGGGTACTTGATTGCAATGTTTTATGTCGGATTGCCTTTACATCATACTAGTGCTATTTTCACCATTATCGCACCCATCCTAACAGTAATATGTAGTTTGGGCTTCTGGTATTTTGGAACTCTGTATTGCTATCTAGATCAAATGCATTTAGACTAAAAATGCATCAATTTTGGATCTTTATGGTTTTAGACTAAAAATGCATCAATTATAGATCTTTATGGTTGTTTTTTTGCTTGATTTGCATTATATTACAACAATGACTAGATAGATAGATTGTAAGATTATTTTGCATAATTTTTTACTTCACTTCTTGATTGACCATATGATTCTCACACAGCCGTCAAGCGCTTGGCCTTCCATTGGAAGAGCCCGGAAGGTTTGTAGATGCCAGTTATTTTGGAAAAGACCAATACGACCCTGCAGACCCTTTATACCGGTATGACTACTGGGGAGAACCCAAGAATTCAGAAAAGAGTCGGCAAGAGCGGATGACTGATGCCCACAACAAGTCCATTGTCGGCAAAGGCACCGTTTGGTATGAAATGTCTTACGAAGATGCGATGAAGCAACAGATGCAGAGAGGAACGGTGCAAAAAGAGTTTGATGATGAAGAATATGAAAGAGAATACGACGACGACGACGACGACGACTTTGATTATAGCATTCTAGGAGACCCTAACGCGAGTTTTCCAAATCCACCTCTTGTTAATGGGACTGAATCTTCTAGAATGTCCGATGAGGGTATGTTTGAGAATTAGTTGAGGAGAAATTGGTGGATTGTAAGTGTGATTTTTTTGTAATTTGTACATAGTGAGAGGAGCGTAGAGAACAAGCTACGGCGGGGCAAGCACATTTTTGTTGGGGGTAACTTGTATCATCCATTGTCATGTTGTAATGTAATAGTAGTGCATCATAAACAGAAATAAGGGAGGGAAAAAAAAGGACCTTTATTTATGTTTTTGGCATATCGTTTTGTGTTTCAAAGTGTGGTTTCTGCTATCAATGGCATCTCATGACTAGCTATTCCAGTCAATCACAGTTAATTATGTTATTAGTCTTTTCTTTTTTCCCAGTAACTTTGAACTACGGGTCAGCATTGGGTCAGGCCAGGTTGAACGTTGCGGGCTTTTTTTGGATGGATTGAAGGGACATGCAGGCTTAGCGTAATGGATTGAGATTTAAGCCTAATCAGTCTTCGTTTGGGAGAATTAAAATAGTTTGACTTTTTGACTATTGTAGCTTAACTTTTTGAGTCTTGTTTGGTTTTTATTTTTGACATCTATAAAAGAAAAAGTATAATGATTATGGTTTGAATGTGACATGCTGTCTTATTGACTTATGTAGTCAATTTTGTCTTTTGTATTTTTTTTAGTCAAAAATCCATTGCCAAATAGTGTCTAGTTTTAGTATTTTGAATTCAGTTTTTTGAAAATGTGGTTTTTTATTTTTTGTTTTTCATGTTTATTTTATTTTATTTTAGTGAATATTTTTTAAATTTTAAGTATTTTTTATTTTATTTTTTTAGATGTATCTTATTTAAATGTATTTAAATAATAAAATATTTATGAAAAATTATTTTAAAAAATTAATAAATACACAAAAAGATGAAAAAATATACTGAATTTTTATATATTTTTATATTTTTTGATATTTAGTGTATTTTTTAAATATTTTTTTAACAAATATTATACTTTTTAAGTGTATTTATATTAAGACCAAGTTTAACATATTGCAAAAAAGTCAAAAAGTTAAAAAGTTAACATATTCATCAAAAGCCAACAATTATGGCTACACAACACTCAATCTTAATTTTTTCCTACAAATCAATTTTTACAATTTTTTATTACACATTTTTTCATAAAAAGTCAAAAAGTTAACCAAACATCCATATTTTTTTTCTCAATTTTTTAGTCTAAAAAGACAAAAAATACACTTATTTAGGACATCTCAAACAACCCCTAAGTATACCTAAAAATTTAAAAATTTCATTGAAAATATTAAAATACAAAAAATAAAAAAATAGAATTTTTTAAAAATTGTTTTCCGAAACAAGCTGAATCATTTTCCTCCCTAATACAAAGTCTGTAGCAACATTACCATACAACTGAAGAACATTCAGAGCTAAATAACATGCTTGTTTAAAAACATGAACAAACTAGAAACTCCATTTCATGAAATTCAGATAATGAACCTAAAAAAAATGAAAAACTCAGTCTTCTGTTCAAAACCTACAACATGGCTATCTCAAGAAACTGAAAAAACTGTCAAATCCCCGTATTTCTGAACTACCTCGCAACGACATAAACTCCGCATCTCAAGATCTGGAAATGCTACTGTTGTTGTAAAACCTCATATTGAACTTCTATGTAATGCAGTCCCAAAGCTGCAGAGGTCAAGTGGGTGGGGGCTTCGAAAAGCCTCTTACATTACCATCCCTCCGTCAATGGTGAAAACCTGCAATAATGCAATTCTATCTCTGATAACCTCTGTCCTCCAAACAGTACGGAAAAAAACCGTAACTATATTCCGACAAAAAATAAGAATATCATATTAAATTAGCATTACCTGTCCGGTAATGTAACTAGCAGCAGGATTAAGAGCCAAGAATTCAACTAGCCCGGCAACTTCTTCTGGTTGACCGTACCGTCCTGTTTTCACAATTGACAGTAAGGATTTAGCCGAATGTCCAACACAGGTACTTCATGCATGTAGAAGAGTTCATGTAACACAGATCTAAATAAATACAATGACGCATGAAGTATCAAAGTTTGATCATTCTCTAATAGCTCTGTTTTGTCTATCAGCCAAAATCCCTGCTACTACAAAGAAAACTTGTGAAGGATGGAGAAGTTCAACTTCCTTTTTCATGAAAAAATTATACTTCTGAACTGAATCCCACACAGAAATTGCCAACTAATTAGAAATCTGAACCAGTGAAGTTAAGCAAATGCATTCAACATGGGCATTGGAGGGCATGCTCACAACGAAAAGTTAGTTTCACAAGTCCTGATATCTACATTAAGAACTAATTCCATTAAACTCATCCAACAGGCTGAACCAAGGGTAAGGACTTATAATGCAATTTCATTCATAATAAAGGACAACATTTATTCCAAAAAACAAAGCAAATTTATTTGCATTCTCACCCAAGGGAATGGTCCCCAAAATTTTCTTTTCGATGTCCTCTCCAAGCTTAGAGGTCATATCCGATGCAATAAACCCTGGAGCCACAGCATTAACCTATGGAAAAAGAAAGATTTAGTTTTATTGTATTGCATCAAATTATTGAATCCGTTCCCTTTTTTTCCCTCCATAAATCTCTCCCCAAATCCAAGACCCAAACACAACCTAAATGTAATAAGCATTATGAATATATCTGATATTGTCTTACTACTACGATGAACAGACATTGGTTCGGGGCACTTACATTTAGATTCCTGCTTGCATATTCCTTTGCAACGCTCTTGGTAAAGCCAATCACTCCTGCTTTTGCAGCACTATAATTGGCTTGGCCAGCATTGCCAACCAAACCTACGACAGATGCTATATTGATAATTCTTCCCTGAAAATTGAGATCAGACTGAAGCTATAGAAGCAAGGAATTATTAAGATTAAAGTAAATCCTATGCATAGAATATTAGAGTGAAAAAGTTCCACTTTGAAGTATTTAACAATCTGGAGTAACGTTTCTTTCATTCAATTTCTAAACTAAACTCAAAAAGATAAATCATAATGCAAGAGTTGATCAAAAGCATGTATAACTTATAGGCAGAGTGAACCACGTACAACCCTGCTCTTTCACTAATCAATCGACCACAGCTTGTGGGAGATAAGATAAGGCATATGTGAAGATTACCTTTTTCTTTTTCATCATAACTTTTGCTGCAGCCTGCAACCAGAATAATAGTCTTAGGTATGAACTGAATGGAAGAGATTTGAATACATACTACAGATAATCACATCACTGTTGGCTTCGGCCTCCAGGTTACCAAAAAAAATAAAAAAATAAAAAATAATCACATCACTGACTGCACACAGACCTGTGTGCAGAGAAATACTCCTGTAAGATTCAAATCAATAACATCCTGCCACTGGGATTTTTTCATTCTCATCAACAGCCCATCTCTTGTAATACCTAAGACCATTGTAAAGCAGTATGTGAATGGAAATACAGAATAGTCCCATGAAAAATTGCATGTTAACTGTTGCTAACCTGCATTATTTATCAATACATCAACTGTTCCCCATCGATCAACTGCCTGCATGCATAAGAACCAGATAAAAACTTGTCACAACGCAAGCATCTACTGTAAGAAAACTCAACAGTAAATTTTTAACACCCTGAGAATAGTTTGCTCACTGTTTTAATCATTGATTCTGCATCATCTTCTTTTGAAACATCACCTCCAAAAGTAAGAGCTTGGCCACCACATGCCTCAATCTACAGCATGAACTGTAATTGCTTACAACTCTGTTGTCCTCAACATAATCTCAAATATTATTTGCATAAAGAATATGATATATTGATATATGACATGACATGATCATAGATAAACATACAAATAGAAAAACCTAAAACACAAAGTCTCATGGCATGACTAACAAAATAAATTTAAGCACGTTTTATTACGAAGAGGAAAATAAATTAGTTTCAGTAATTGAGATTCTTTATCAATTTCAAATAGGCATATTTTGACTAAAAATCACAAGCGCAGGCACAGACATGTAAGTCTAATATAATCAAGCAATGTGATGTGTTTGCTTTTTGCAGCTGGAGCACTAGGCCCTGTAAATAAGCTAATACCAATACTTTCTTTTGCAAGTTATCTGTTATCTTATCCTTGATCAATCCTAATTGATTTGTTTCTAGTACGTACGCACTATAAATATGTATCCATCCAGTGTGTACTACATAAACCACCAGGCAGTATATGTGATGGCACCAAGTACAGATTTCTATAGGTTTATACACTAATTTTTTCTTCAGAAAACATCTCACAAATATGAAGAAGTAGCAGAGCACAAGGAATTCCATAATGCAAACATAAAAGTTTTTGATCTTTAGAAAGACTAGTGAGATTTTATCTCACTATCTGAAAAGCCTAAAGTAAAAAATGTAACTTCAGTAAAATGGACGGATAAAATATCGTTTGGGGAGTTCTATAGAATGGTTAGATCTAGTTATTTAAACAAACATAATAGCTATGAAGCACGGGTGCAAGTACTGATATTGATACGGGTACATTACGGGTATGCCGATACCGCAAGACCTAAAAAAAAATTGAAATAGGATACAGATACGGCTGAGGTACGTCAATAAATTTTTATTTTTTTTAATAATTTATAGTTTCAAATTCAATCTACAATCAAAGTTCAATACCAAAACTAAAAGGAAAAAGTACAAAATCAAAAGAAAAATCATAGTTTAACAATACCAATACCAAAACAAAGTCCATAGGCTAATTTAATGCCATTAAATAGAAGAAATTACAAAACAAAGTTCCATTCCAAAAGCAAGCTAAGTAAAATTTGAAAACTTAAAATTTCAATTTTCACTTCCACCAACTTCATCATTGAATAATATATCTTTCCTTTCTAGCACATCAATTAAAGGATTTGCAATTTCAAGTAAATCAAAACTCTCTAATAAATTAAACATATCTCCACCAATGTTCCATAGTTTGGTGTACCTCCGATGTACCCATCTCGTACCCATAGAGTAACCAACTGTCAAAGAATGCATAAAAAGTACCCGGTATGTATTTCGAGTACCCGGTACGCATGTAGCCCTATCGGTACGAGTACCAATACCCAATAAGTATCCGGTACGAGTACGACAACATTTTTGGAGTACCCATGCTTCATAGCATAATACCATTGTCTTATTGCTTGTGAAAATACATATTAGATTCCTTAATTTGGCATTCTGCATAATTTCTCTATAGTAAAAATTTAGTTGGGTTTGTGATTCAAGACATGGATTTTTAGAATGTCAAAGAGAAGTTGCATAAATATAGTGATTATAGCCAAACGTCATTAACTAGTTTGATGGGGGAAAATAGGAAATGATACCAACAAACAATGAGCAGATTAACCATCAATAATAGAAACGAACCTGAAAGCAGAATTTTTTGTATTGCACCATCACATCCTATCAAATGCTTTGTAAGATGATTTAAAAGAATAAGACAAACCTCTTTGGAGACCTCTTCGGCCTCTTTTGATGACCTCGCATAGTTCACCAGGACCTGTAAAAGCACATTGGAGTCCACAATTATAAGGATTAATTTGAAAAAGCTAATGAGAAAGTTAACATTTCCAAAATGAACATAATACAATGGAAACATACTTGAACTACAAGTAAGAGTTTCAAATAATGCAAGATTATGTTAACTGCATAATTTGAAAAGGTTCGCTCATCCCTCATGACTCGCAAACAATACAAGATCAGAATGCCTCATTCACGATAGTAGGTGGAGGCGATTATGGATGGCTCTAAAAGAAAAATGTTAATGGACAAGCAATAAAATGGCTCTCATTACAATAATATTCTAAAGCCAAACTAAACATCAAATGATATTGCTGCAGTACAAGAGCTTTCTTGTGATTGGTCTTATTTTGCTTGCAAGACTCATAGAAATGTTATTATTGAAAACACAAGGTCCTGAACATTATATGCAAAATGGGAATGAAAGTAGAGTTAGCAGTGTTTCCCTAAATTGGCCAGCATATTAGTTCCTCAATTAAGAATTCCGACGGTCAGCATCATCACTTCACTTTTTTCCTACCAGCAGATGCTGCTAGCCAACATGCAACCCAATCATATTTATACATGCCAGGATATATATGTTGGTCATAAAAAGGTTAATGATAAGAAAGGAGAAGAAAACGTTGGTTGCACAAAACAAAGCATACTTATGTAGTGCGTACAATGTACAACTAAAAAGATCCATATTTCTTTCCTGCACAAAAACTGCAACAGTGATCTAAGGGATTTAACCAACTGAACCAATGACTTTTTTTTTTTAAAATAAAAAAAAATAAAAAATAAAAACATACAATGAGAATAAAATGCATCTATCCGGCAAGAGGAATTTAATTGCTAATTGATTAAGTATTCACACAATTTTTCAAATGAAAGAGTGGCTGCTCCAACATGAACAATTCTAAAACTGGTATGGCCAAATATTTCTCTAAGTCGTTCAAAATGTCCTTTTGAATACTGTCTAAAATGTACATTTATGTTTCAAATTTTTTCCCTCAAGTTATAACTACCAAAGTAATTGCTGATAGTGTATACACACCTACAAACCAAATGGAAAATCACTAAACAGCAAAATGTTAAATTCAGTATCCATTTTATAGTGCCCGTTGAACTAATGGAAAATAAACTATATCAGCATCATCTTTTGTTTCCTGTTGAAAGCCCTGGCAGACCATAGATGGCTATATATTTGTCATTGATGTTTTAAAATTATTTCAGAAAAAAGCAAGCAACACTGACCTTACAACCAGCTTTCCCCAAAGTTAATGCAATTGCCTTGCCGATACCTCTAGAAGCCCCAGTGACAATAACAACTGGAGCTTCAACATTCTGAGCAATGTCGACACCTGCTTGTTCAACCGCCAAAGCCTGCGCTCTAAAACCTATACATGCCATTTTTCTCAATCAAATCATGCACACACGCATTTCTACATAGAATCCACACTTCTACTTTACATACACATTGTTTGTTGATTTTCTGCTCAATTTCCATAAATATTACCTATATAAACAAACTTCAAAAATCACCACAGATAGATGCCGAACTAATGCTCATCGACTAACTACATTAAATGTCGTTAGGACCACAAATTTGTAACCATATATAGTACGAATGTGGGAGATACTTGAACCGTTTTTTTTTTTAAGTTTTATTCTTATAAAATACATTAAAGTGAGCATGCTTTTCCATAACACACATTAACATCTCCATTGCAACACCCACATACTCACTAAACTAACAAATCTTAACATATAAAATGGGGCCTCAACTTTTATTAAAAGTTGGGTAAACTATAAATACACCTCTTGAGGTTTGTCTAAAATACAAACTTCCCCTCAAGTTTTGAAAAATACATTTTGTCCTTTGAGGTTTCAAATCACATGACAAATACCCCTTTTTATTAATCAAATGCTAGGTCAACTACCTGGTTTTGCTAATGTCAGTAATTTTATTTATTAAAATACCTATTTAATCATCAATACTCTTTTCTCTACACCCAAAGAAAACAAAAAAGAACCAAAAAAAAAAAAATGGAGGGGAGGTGATGAGATAGCTACAATAAAGGGGTGAAGTAGGGGGGAAGAAATGTGGCAGCCGTGGCAGAGTAAGGGAGTGATTTGGAGAGTCGATGGAGGTGATGGTTGTCACTGTTAGGGATGACAATTTAAACCCGACCCCCCTGACTTCGAATTGAGTGGGTTTTCCCCGAAAAATATCCTCGACGGGCTGGGGATGGTATTCAAAAGTCAATTCCCGATGACATTCAGGCCGGGGACGGTGATACATTTCTAAGCCCTGGCCCCGATCCCCGCCCGGTTTAGCCCCGATATAAAATTACAAGTATGCCCTTGTTTATATATGTATGTGTGTGTATGTGTTTAGGGCTTGGTTGAATCAATCACAACATAAACACAAACAAGCTCACCCTCTCTCTCTCTCTCTCTCTCTCTCTCTCTCTCTCCCTCCCTCACCGCCGCTCCTCCCTCACCACCGATCTTCAAAGGGTATCTCTTTATCTGTCTCTTGCATTAAACTTGATCTAGGGATTTCAGATCTGAGTGTATATATGTGTATAAATATGTATGTATGTATCAGAGTATTGGACCTCAGAGTATGTATTGGAGTATCTGAGTGTATGTATTACTGTTCTCGATTTCGACCTTTGTCTTTTCTTTTTTTTTCATGGATACTGAGTGTATATATATATATCTGAGTGTATACATGTATATATATATATGTTTGTATCAAAGTATTGGACCTCAGAGTATGTATCAGATCAGAGTATCTGAGTGTATATATATATGTTCTGTTACTGACCTCTGTTTTTGTTTTTTGTGTTTTTTAGTTTTGTCATGGATACAAATAAACTGAGTACCAAAATGTGTGTTGATAATCTAGGGCATGGATGTGTGTTGAATATGAGTCTTATTTCTAGTGGATTTAAAGATATAAATTGTTGTGTTATGCTGATTGCTGCTTGAAATTATACCCAATTAGCTAAGAGAAACAGGTAGGAAAAATTAGTTAAGAGAAGGGGAAGAAGAAAGGGAGGGTGAGAGAGTCTAGCTAAGAGAAAGGGAGGGTGAGAGAGTCTAGCCAAAAAAATTGACTGACTTCAATAACAACTTACCAAGCTAACTCCAAATGTTTCAATCTGCTAACAAATTTATTTCCAAACACAAAATTAACACAACCATGTAAATGTGAAAAACATAAGATGAAGTTCTAAATTGTCTTCTTTTTTTTTTTTTTTTAATCTACTCATGAATTGCACCAACCAAACAACAGTTCCATTTCATTGATTGACCTCCTCAAATAACATCCGCAGTTTACTTCTCAACTTGAAATTATACCAAATAGTTCTATTATATCAACAAATCAAATGATTGGACTGTCCTTCACCTTGTTGTTCAGCAGATGCTTCTTCCAAAGCTTTTTCAAGCTTTGTTTTTGTTGGAAAGATGCTCTTACAACAACCAGTTAGATAATTGAAACTCATTTAATTTCTACACAAAAACATCATGAATGCAGAAGGAAGAACTCCATTTTATGTTTTTCTTGCTTTTCTATTTCACTATTTTTTGGAGCAACTATTTCAATCCCATGGTTCTGCCTACTCTATTCTTCATCACTGACTGTACTATGGTTGGATTCCTACCCGCATTGTTTTGTTCTAATGTTGTTACTTATCATTTTAGTACTACTAGCTTTCAAGTTGTGTTTGTTTCATTGGACTAGATTACATGAGAGATTATTAGGCTTAGGATTAATAATTCTAGAATTACACAATGACAATGCTGCATCTGTTTACTTATCATTTTAGTACTACTACATAATTCTAGAATTACACAATGTTGCCTTTGTTTATGTATTTCATTTTATTTTTATAAAGGTAAAAAATGTCAGATGTTAACTCTCAAGTACCAGTTGAGAGCGAGGCCTCAGAACAATCATTGCCAGTTACCAACTCACCGTCTCCCCTCTCTAATCAAAATGTTATTGATTTAGAAGACGAGTCTAATATTTGTGGAGGAACTAAAAGAAAACCTAGTGTTGTGTAGGAACACTTTAAGAAACAACAAGTCAACGGGGGTGTGAAAGACAATATGTAATTATTGTAATAAGCATCTTGGTGCTGATTCAAAAAATGGAACTAAGCATTTGCATGATCACTATAAGAGTTGTACTAGGAAAAAAGTAATGGATATGAGACAAAAAGTTTTAACTAACAACTTTAATAAAGAGAGTCCAAAAATAAATTCTTATATTTTTTATCAAGATTGTTAGGAAAGAGTTGTCACATGCCATAATACTTCATGAATATCCCCTCTTTATCGTAGATCATGTTGGTTTTAAACGATATTCAGCAGCACTTCAACCATTGTTTAAAGTACTTTCTCGAAATACAAAGAGTGATTTTAAAAATTTATAATTATGAGAGGGTGAAGACATTGAGTTTGGTGGAGCATAATAAAAGTAGGGTAGCAATCACAACTGCTATGTAGACTGCTAGCAATCAAAAGAAATGATTCATGGCTGTCATCGCATACTTTATTGATGATTCATGGACATTGCAAAGTCGCATTTTGAGGTATATATTTGTAAATTTGCAAATCATTTAAAAGTTCTATCTTATTCAGTTCAATTTGCATGTTATTAATACTTGTTCATGAATATTATATTTTAGGTTTATTTATGTTCCACGTCCACACACAAAAGAAGTTCTTTGCGATACTTTGCTTGAGTGTATGATGGACTGGAATATTGATAGAGAAATCTCTACTATTACTGTTGATAATTGCTCCACAAATGATGCCATGATTACCATATTGATGGATAAGTTGAGTAATACATCACTTTTGTTGGATGGTACTTTATTTCATATGCGTTGTTGTATGCATATTTTGAATTTGATTGTGAAAGATGGACTAGAGGTCATACGAGTGGGTGTGGAGAAAATTCTGGGGAGTGTAGCTTATTGGACAGCAACACCAAAAAGACAAGAAAAATTTGAAAAAACAGTCAATCAATTGCGTAATCCACATACTAAGAAATTAGAACTTGATTGTGCAACTAGGTGGAATTCAACCTACTTAATGCTTCAGACTGCCTTATTGTATAAGGATGTCTTTTCTCGGTTAAAAAATAGAAAGCCCCAATATAAGACCGTGCCAAGTGAGGAAGAATGGGAGTTTGCTAGAGAAATTAGTGGGAGGTTTAAGATATTTTTTCTATCACAGAGTTATTTTTTGGTACTAAGTATCCCACAGCCAATGTTTGTTTCCCAGTTTTATGTGAGATTAGGATGACACTGTCTCAATGACTCTCTTGTGAAATTGAAGTGATTAGAACAATGACATCAAAAATGATGGAAAAATTTGACAAATATTGGTTAGTGATACATGGTGTTATTGGAGTTGCTGTTGTACTTGATCCTAAGTATAAGATGAGTGTATTGGAGTTTTATTTTGAAAAACCTTATGGAGTTAAAGCTGAAGATGAAGTTGATAGGGTTCTTCAGATTTGTTATGATTTGTTGCAAGAGTATTAGCACCAAGTTGGTATGGAGACCGATGTTGTTGGAGACTCTTTTATTCATCCAGAAATTGTTACAGAGACCCTTTCAGAGTATGATTTGTTTATTAATAGAAAGAGAAGTAAAAAAATAAAGAATATAAGATTAGAGTTGGACCACTATCTAGAAGATGATGTTTTGCCAAGACTTCAGGTTTTGATGTTTTAAAATGGTGGAAAGCCAATGGACCAAAGTATCCGACCTTACAGGCAATAGCTAGGGATATTTTAGCTGTTCCTATATCCACTGTTACTTCTAAGTCAGCATTTAATACTAGTGGAAGGTTGGTGAGTCCACATCGTAGTAGACTTCATCCAAACACATTAGAAGCATTAATGTGTGCACAAAGTTGGTTGTGGAGTGCAGAGATGAAAGATACTCATATTATTATTTCATGTAATCTCCATATTATTATTTCACTTTTATATTACCATGGAATAATTTCAATACTGAATTTATATTCTTTATTTTTTAGGAAATTCAACATTGGAATCAATGGGCTATGTGACTAAATATGATGATGATGAGATCGACTCGGATGAGTCGTGTGCTATTTTTGTGTTAGTTGTCATCTTTTTTGTTTTAACTGTTAACATTTTTTACATCTTATTATTAGTATTGATTATTTATTTTTTTCCTTTTGTTATTTAATAGAAATTCAAGTTGAAGGAGATGATGAAAGTTGTGGTGTGGTTGTATCAGAGTACTGGAGAAACAATGTTGCTTTTTTTTTTTCACAATGGATTTGGTTTTTTATATTGTAATGGATTTTTTTTTTAATTTTTTTTTTTTTTTTTTGGATAGCCTATCCCTTGCGAGCTGTGCTTGGGACTAATTATTCTCTTTGCAACTTGCTTAATTTTTCTTTGTGTGAGCTGCTGGATGGAATATGCTATTTGAATATATTGAAAATATGTTGACAGATATGCTATTGACAGATTGCCATCCCTATTGACAAATATGCTATTTGAATATGTTGTAAATATGTTTACAGATATGCTATTTGAAAATATGTGGACATGCTCTTTGAAAATATGTTGACAGATATGCTATTGAGTGGAGCTTGAATATGCTATTTGAATATCTTTTGGGTGGAACTTGAATAGGATATATTGACAGATATGTTTTTTTTTTAATTTGAAGATATGCTATTTACAAATCATTGTGAATTTGAAGATATGTTATTTTTGAATTTGAATTTGAATTTGAATTTGAAGCTATTTACAGATCACTATTAATCTTTCCTTTGAATCAAAAAAAAAATGGTATGCTATTGTAATTTGGAGATTTTTCGAGGTCGGGGGGGTTTTGGCTTTGAAATCAAAAGAGGGATTTTCAAAATGGTTTCTTGGAAATGATTGTGAATTTGTAAATGTGGTTGAGTTGTGGTAAAATGGTAGATTTTTATCCTTGGAATTGATTTATAAAGAAAGGGGATTTTTCCCTGCTGGGGACGAGGAATTTATCACTTTCGGGGATCGGGAAAGGGAAGTCCCCGGCCCGGCCCCGCCCCACCCCGCTCCGCCCCATTGCCATTCCTAGTCACTGTGGAAGGGTGGGAGAGGGGGGAGTGGTGACCACTGTGTTGGTTTCAGTGAGGAAGAATGAAAAAAAAAAAGAAAAAAAATGAAGAAAAAAGCAAGGAAAAAGAATAAGAGAGTAAGGATGAAGAAGATGAAGGTAGTAGAGTCATTTTCTTTCGGTATTGGGGGGTAATCAAGTAAATTAATCTTTAATACTGACAATAAAAGTCAAACACTGACGAGGATATTTGTAATTTCTCAAACCAAGGAAAATTGTATTTTAGACAAACCTCAGGAGATATATTTGTAATTTACCATAAAAAGCTAACACACAATTTTTTCTCCATTGGAAATGCTTTGGCACAACTGGTCATTCGACAACACTTTCCCATAAGCAAGAACCCTAATCTTCCCTAAAAATCACTTGACCTACACCCAAGTTCTCCACAATTGTACTTCACATACACATTGTTAGTTTTCAGCTCAATTTCCATAAATATTACATAATCAAACTTCAAAAATCACCTCACATGGACGCCAACATTAAATGTTATTGGTACCACAAATTTGTAACCATAGAAATACATACAATTAAATTTTGATAAGAAGAAGATCATCACCAAAACATACAACAGATCATCGAACATTAATCGATTCCCCCAATCGATAACATTTATAGAACTAGGTTCACACAATTCAGATTCAACAAACAAGGAACACAAACAAACATTAAGCTAAGACTAAAAGTGTTTTGTGATACCTGAAGAAGAAGAAGCAGAGGAAGAAGACCACCGGCATTGCAAGGCAGGGCATGGATTGAAGGGAGAAGATCGAAGGCCGGAAGAGAGCAGAGAAGGAGAGCGAAAATGAGAGATTTGGCGAGTAATTGGGCAGCCGGAAGGAGCGACTTTGTCCGGAACTCCGACGGAGTTGAAGGATATAGCAGCAGCAGCAGCCATTGAAGAAGCGTTGGGGAACCTCCGAATAGTGAGGGATATGGAGCAGGAAGAGAGAGAACGAAGAAACGTCGCCAGAGAGAGAAAATTTGATTAATCGAAGGCAAGTGAGTGTGGCGATGAAACCTAAATAACGCAGGTGTTTGGCATCAATCAAATCTGTTGAGGGGGACATAAAATAATTGCATTACAAATGAAATTATTTTATTTTAATTTACACCATTCACATGCAATAGTTGTAGCATTCAAAAACAGATATAAAATAATTGTTGAACTAAAAATTAAGATTTTTTTTTATAAAATAAGATTTGTTCATTAAAAAATTTAAAGTAATATTTGATAGAGTTCCCTATAATTTGAGAATAAGTTTGTATTTTGAATTTGTGAGTTTTGAAATTATGATTTGGGTGTAAAAAATTTATTTGGTGAATGAGTTTTGAATTGAGTGGAAATTTTTTGATGTGACATATGATATTTGATACAAAAACTTACCACTCATAACGAAACACACAACTCAAAATTTTATTTAAAGCTCATAAAAAAAATTTAAAAACTTCGAATTTTTTTATATAAAATATAAAAAATAATAGGTGACAATTGTAAAAAAAAATAGCACTGTTCCGGACAACCGGCCGGACGTCCGAGAGAACGACCGATTAACCCAAATTTTTTCGCTTTGGAAAGAGTTTTCAAAAGTGAATGTGAAATTAATTTTTAAAAACTATAAACAAACAACACACTCAAAACAATGAGTGAAAATGTATTTGGAGAGTTTCTCTAAACACAACCTATGTTTTTTTTATTATAAAATTATAATTTGTTCAATCTGTGAACCTAATCCACATTCACCCACCAACCCACTCAATTAATTTCAAAATCATGCGTGATCAAATGCAGATGAAATTATCTCAACCCGAATCCCAATCAATCAAGTGGCACATAACATACAATCCGCACGATCCCTATTTCATTGTATTCTAAAATCAATAATTTAAAGGGACTGAATTCTCTCCGATCCAAATCTGGATTGGAGAGGTACTTCTAAACTGGGGATTATTCAATCCTTAATTTAAATATATAATTCAAAAACATATGTTCTCCTCTTAACTTTTAAATAATTAGAATTTGTTTGGTTTGTATATAATTTTTGAAACAAAATTTCAAACAAAACCAAATAAAAAAAAAATTCAAAATCACTCTCTCTCCTATACATTAATCAATCACTTTTTCTCTCTTCTCTCTCCTTCTCAATCATTTTTTTTCTCACACACATTTAATCAACTATAACAAAGGCCTAGTTTGAAAAGACTAAATAAGTGCATTTTTTGATTTTTTATGAAATATGAGTTTATGAAATATGAGTTGGGTTTGGGTTTGAAGTGATGTGTTAGAGAGGTGATGTGACTTAAATAAAATGACGTGACTTAAATAAGATAGTGACTTTTTGACTTTTTGTCTTTTTTCAATCATGCCAAACTTGACCAAAATATCAAATCATCCAAAACACCAAAACTCAAAAACTCTTTTCAAAATATACAACCAAACAAACCAAAAGAATTTCTTAACTCTCTCCTTCAAAAAAATTTAAAAAATTTATCTCAAAATACAAACCAAACACACCCTTAATTTTTTTTTGACTTGTTTTAGTTACTTTTCTTAATTAATTATAGATGTAAAAGAACACAAAACCACTTCCATAAACAGTACCAAAGGGAACAATTAGTGTAATTTTCCACAATGATCTACCCGAGACTTTGCAGACACGTATCGCTTTCAGATCATCAAATGTAGTTTCCAACTGCATCTATGATCAAATGACAGGTTGCAAAATATTTTTTTGTCCCTCCACACCCAGAGGAAAAGGAAAAAACAAAGCAAAACAAAATCCCAATCAATACAATTCTCGGCACCACGAAAATATCCACAAGCAACCCTATGTTCTCCACACCAAAACATCAATCAACAAGTCTATATGATCAAATATTCTTCGATAATACCAATATAAGCCATTTTTTCATTGTATTTCCAAAACTAGGCCAACTTCTGACGGAATTCCCGCGAATAGTAATGGCGCTTTAACTTAGTTTTGGAATTCCGTCAGAAGTTGGCCTAATTTTGGAAATACAATGAAAAAATGGCTTATATTGGGAAAAGCCCCCAAATATTCTTCGATAATAACTCCTATTAACCCTAGGTTCACTTTTGTTCTCCAAAACAAAACCCCATACCCAGTCCGAAACACAGGCACAAGCTTCCAACATAATGTCCTTTTTGGTCTTTTCAAGTTCAAAAGTTTGTTAGACTCGAGAAAGAAGAAACGGGAGCTTCCAATTACACGACATTAATATCTCTTTACACTCGTATGTACAATACCTTTTTTTCCATAAAGTACAAGTATTAAAAACGCATAAAAGGTGTGATGAGATTTTTCATTGGTAAATAGAAGCTTCCAAAGAAAACTCGTCTCCCTGACAAATACAGGGAGGGAGAACATGCTAGAACCATGGGCATGCCAAGCATTTGAGTTCAACAATCTGAATTCATGAGCAAAAACCAATCAATCAATCTCTCCTTCCTCTGCATCATTTACTTCATCCAGAACATTGTGGGGCTCACCTTCTTCTTCGTCCTCATCGTCCACCTTCATGTACAGACCAAGTTGCTCCAAGGGATTACTATTTCCCCGGAATTTGAATCTATCAAGAACATTTAGGGTTTTATCTGGGCTTGCATCATCTTCGAAGCTCGGTAAATGTTCTGTAGCAGCAGCAGTCCTAAGCATTTCCAGATCCTCCATAAACTGACAGTTCTCGTTAATTTCAACAGTCTTTTCCATCTGCAGATAGCACAAATTTTCAGCTACAAGAAAGGTTGAAATTTCCAATTAGCTTTATAGCTCTTGCATTACACCAAGACCAGCTCAACTATTAGTAAAAAAATCACTTTACCACTACATTTTCACCCTCAACTAAAAAAACCTTACAAATGCCCCCAATTGTGGAGGGATGTGGAATTGATGCATTTTTATAGTTGACATGGTCGAAATGAACTGGTTCATAGCTAAGGATGTAAAGTGATATTTACTAATAGTTAAAGAGGTCTAGGTGTAAATAACTCTTATACAATTAGTTTAGTTTACCTTTTGCAGAGCCTGGCGTGCTGCTTCTCTCTCGAGTTCTCTTTTCCTTTTGGCTTCAGCGGCAGCTTCTGCTTCCGCTTTCATTTGAGCTTCTTCGGCAGCCTTCGCCTCTGCTTCTAATCGAGCTTTTTCTACAGCAACAGAAAGGCACAAAAGCATTATGTAAAGGAGACTAACAATTACAAGTATGAAATCCTTCAACTTCATGGACATAAATTTGCATTATTAATAGGCGAATTACGGTTTACCCCCATCAACTATGGGCCATTTTCACTTTACCCCCTCTCAACTAAAAATTGTTGTAAAGATTGTTTTAATCTCAACATTCTGGTATGAAAAGAGAATGAAAAAATGGCATACATGCCAAATTGACCAAAATACTCATTCAAGAACTAATTTATTTACATATTTTTGAAGCATGTATTTATAATCTCCTATCCTATGAAGAAATATGTGAGAGAAAATATATGCAAATGTCAATTTTATGATTAGAAAGAAAAATACATAGTACATATTTCTCACTTATATGTATATAAACTGGCTTTTCAATAAGCATTTTAATCGTGAAATTGGTAAGCACTGCTCACATGCACGTTTCTATCCTCTTTTTCATAACAAAATGTTAACAGAAGGTTGAGATTGAAACAAATCAGAAGATTAGGGAATAAGATGTAGCAATTTTTAATTAAAGAGGGTAAAGTGAAAATGGCCCATAGTTGAACAGGGTAAACTGTAATTTTTTTAAGTTTTAAACTGCAGATTCCTACCTTCTTTTCTACGCCTTTCAAGCTCCTCTCTCTCAAGACGCAGCTTCTCAGGATCCTGCTTTTCACCCTGGACTCAACACATCACTTACATACATCAATGACCACATCACAAATATTGTTCACATGAACTCAGTAAACTGGCTATGTAACACAAAGTACACCAAAATTTTAACCAACCTTATCAAGCGTCTTTTCTTGAGCTTTAAGAATGGTGTCTGCAAAACGACCTATCAACAAAGCTGCACGGTAGAGCTTGTCGGGGGAGACTTGCCTCCCAGGTGGAGCACTCTCCCCTAAAATGTTACAGCATGATGGTTAAGATGATGCTGCAAAACTAACAGCACAGGATTTCTTCAAAATACCATTGCTTACCCTCTTGGCAGCCTTCGGTCTCAATGGCAACCTCTTTTGGCTGGGAATTCTGCTTAACTTGGTTCAACCCATTTAAGGAATCTGTGAAACACGGAGTAGCAGACCCTCAGAAAACACAGGGTTGAAGAAACAAAAAACTATCATATATTTTCCAAATCATGGTTGTTAGAATCTTACAATTCACAATTCAATACAAGTTTCAAGCAAAATAGTTAGATTCATGTAGTTGGATCTTAAATATTCAATTATGATTCACTACAATTCAAGCGATTCAATTCTATTTGTATTGAATTTGTATATACATATATACAGTTTAGTTATAATAATATTTATTTCATTTTAAACACTATATGTGTATTTTTATATGTATATACATATATAAAATTACATATTATGTTCAATAAAGTGAATCTTAGAATTCAATATTTCTTTTAGGTCTTAGAATTCAATATTTGATTGGATTCATTCACTATTTTAGTAAACTGATTCACAATTCAATTCACTATTTGAAAACAATGGTACATGAGTACAAGAATCACATATTAAAGGTACTCACAATTTCCAATGTCAGGATCACTGAGATCATTGCTTTTCTGCTCTATATTTGCTCCAGATCCTAAGTTATCCTACCAAAGGGATAAAATGGAGATGACGTAATTACTTTGCAACATTGCCACACATAAAGAGGAAGAGAACAAAAAGTGACTAATTTTTAGCCTGCAACACAACACCTAACAAATAGGCATTGAATTTTCCATCCAGATTCAATCCTATCAACATGTACCTTTGTACTAATTGCAGGAACTGAAGCTCTAGCACCATCTGATTCATTGCCAGAAGAACTACCTGAGTCTGAATCTGGAATAGAGTTCCAAGAAAGATTAAAAAATTATAGTAATCTTACTAACACAATCGCTGACTAAACATAGGGTAAACAACCATGATAGTACTGAATTAAATGATAGTACAAGAGAAACAGGAGAGCATAAAAGTCCTCTAAGAAAAGAAAAGCAAAAACAAAAACAAAGACAATCAAATACTTGCGCTACAAATCACACACTGCTCTCATATCTCTAGAGATTAAGAAAATAAATAAATAAATAAGAAAAAGAGAGAGAGAGAGAGAGAGAGAGAGAGAGAGAGAGGAATTCCTCCGAAGGGTTTGGAGACTAAACCCAAAAAGATACAGCGGGTAACAGACATTATCCGTAAAGAATCCACCTCTTCAATCAAATCCTCAAAGATTCTTCAATAGAGAATATGTTTCAGAAAATTTTGTGAAGCTCTTGAAGTTTTATGAAGAATTGTGTCATTCAATTCTAAACATAGATACCAACAACTTTTTTCTCTTCTCTTCTCTTTATTCGTAAATTTCTACGTTTAAGCCTTTAAGCTGCAAAACCATACCTATTTTGCTATTTTTCTGTACCATTAAACATTATTCCACATGCCTAAGCTATCTTCATTTCAATTCATCAACCCTATTGCCTAAAGAAACATAAAACTAGAAGCTAGATATTCACAGGTACTGTTCATAGTGCCCAAAACAGTAATAAAATATTTTGTTTTCATTTTCAAATCCTTATTCTTTTGTTACCCATTTTAAAACCTTAAGATCCCCATATTTTACAATCCTTTCAGGCTTTTAAAACCAATTAAAATTAACCCTATATAGCCCTTTCCATCACTGCATCATATTAAGTTGGGCTCACTACTGCTAGAAGAATATCCCCCACACTTGTCCTACCTAGATGTCTAAATGACATTGTAATAGTTACCCAGCTTCCACAGGGAGTTTTACAACTGACATCATGTTGACATTCTTCAACCTAAACAAAAAATGCCAAACTTCTAACTAATCAATTCTCCTATGGTATTGCACATAAAGGTAAAGAATTTTGCCACCATGATTGCCTAGTAGCAGTGGCAGAGACAGGAAATTACTTTAAGAGGGGCACTTACTAATCACAAACTCAAAACAAATTTCCCGTAATCGGCAACAATAATATAATGTGACCTTTTTTATTTAATATTAAGCACAAAACATAAATATTCATTGAAAAAGAAAAATACTATGCAAAAAATATGAAAGTTCAAATGACACCCATGGTGTATAGTTTGTCTCGTGTCATTTTGGTCACTATTTGACCATCTTCTTTTACCACATTTCATCTACCATCTGATGTGGTATACGCACATTAGTTGGATATTAATGACATTCATGTGGAGTCCATCTGATGCGGCGCACACACATAATAACAGACCCCACATGAATGTCATTAATATCTAACTAATGTATATGTGCCACATTGGATGGTTGATGAAATGTCATAATAAGGAGATAGTCATCGTAGCATTACTCTTTGTTTTTTATAGATAGTCATTGTAGCACTACTCTTAAGTGTATCAATTTAACTTTAAAATTTTTCACATTGTCTCAATTTAATAAACTCGACAACACCCCTTTAAAAATTAGACTAAAATCAAGGGTAAAATAGTATGTCAACTCCTCAATCACTTTGAAGAGAGTGAATGGACCATTTTTTCCTTAATTTTCGTTCAATTTATTAGTGGGCGATACCAATTGGTTTAAATTGACATAATGTAAAAATTTACAGTGCAACATTGATGCAATTAGAACTATAGGATCAAATTCACACAATAGGCAAATTACAGTGACCACAAATGTAATTTTCCTAATAAGAAAATAAGGAGGACCTTTAAGAAAAATTAAACAAGAAGTGCCAGAAGAGAAATTAATTTTGCAAAGAAAAAAAAAAAGAGAGAGAACAAAGGGAAGAGAGAGTCATTTTTATATTCAGAGTTCTTATTTTATTGATAGAAAAATAAGCAGGGCCTTCAAAAAATATAATTTTTCAGGGATCTTAAATGATTTAGGGTGGGCATAATTATAATATTTCAGAGGTTAAAAAAACACTTTACAAATATGTGGGTACTAGTGTAGTCTTATAAAATTTGAGAAGGGGCACGTGCCCCTCCTAGTCCCTTTGTGCATCCGACACTGCCTAGTAGCCCCCCTAAAGGCTGATTGATTAGTTTAACAATAACAAACTTCAGAATTGAGTTAAATACAATTCTTTAGGGGCCTCAAAGTTCAAACATTCACAGAATTACCAATCAACCTTTTCCAATTTTAATTTCAGCCGATGTACATTAGAATTCCCTACAAAGTATAATTCACTAACTTTAAAACAAGATTATTTGATTATGCAATCCGAAACGGAATCAACTTCCATCCACTCCAAAACTTGTTTCAACATCAAATGTTGTCATGATGTCCACGGCCAACCTAACAAAACATCCCCCCCCCGGGCTTACCCCCCCCCGGGGGGGGCGGGGGGTTAATCCCTACAAAATTACGAGAAATTGTGCGCCTAGTGCATGTTTAGAAGTATCTCATGATAATTCTTATCAGTGTTGTCAAATCATGATACATATTGTGTATCGGCATAACAACTTCAAGTATCGTGTATTGTATCGTATCATGTATCGCAAGATACGTTGACATATGTGAATATAAGCACACACAAAAATAGATATCCTCCTCACAAAAAATGCGTTTTGGGTGCACTATTTCACAGGTTGTAATGTTTTAAATGGGCAATTGCCAAACAGGATTGTTTATTGATTATATGCTTGTTTTCAAACAGAACAGGCCTAACATATTTTAAAACTCTTAATCTCTCTATTCGATTAGGGAAGATGGAATTTTGCATCCACACTGGCATTTTGATTGGGGAAGCTCTGGCAAAAGGAAACGAGAACGGCAGTGCGGCCGACTCTTATTCTATTTTATTTTCTCTTCAATTGTGCTGGTAATATTTGTTTTTTTTTTCCTGTTCAAGAGACAACTAGTTTGCATCTTTGGATTAGTAACTATGCAGTGGCTATTTACGACTTTGGGGCTGAAGTTCAACCGAAGAGGAACAATTAGTAGAAACTTTGAGGTCAGATATATTGCAGTATTTTATCGTGCAAAACAATATGTATCGCGAATCCATGATACAGTGTGAAATCTTATGATACGACTCTGTATCGTACAAATCATGTTCCAAACGATACACTACATGACACATATCTAAATGCTTGCAATTCATGTATAACAACACTGATTGTTATACTTGAACTATATGGGTGCCTCTAAAAAAAGCATCAGGTATATATGAATATCATCCAAACTACATCTTAAGAAAGATATAATATTTATAATATGTGTCACTGTCATTGAATTATTCTTTTTTATTTTCAGGAAATTCAACTTATGACATTTTCCTATAACTATTTACGGTGTTATCGAAGATATTTTATCAAATAAATCAAATAGTTCCAAGCTCAATTTGGTTTTCTTCACTTCCAAACGCAAGCCTAATACTTTTAAATCCACAACCACAATTTTCAAAGACACAAAATTTGATACTAAAAGCAAAATTCAAATATTTCAGAGACTGAAAGAACTATTAGATATCTTTTGCAAGAGTTTCTTTGAATTTACTTTTTGAGTGTATATCATAGTATATGATACTAATATGGTAAAGCATTGAAGAATATTGAGCTTTTTTTAGGATAAGTAAAAGACGAAGTATTGAGATTCAAAGAAGTTTTCTAAGGTTCCTATGTTGTAGCAGCAAAAAATTTACATAGGTCAAGATATCACGTTCGACACAGTACAAAATAAAAATTAAATAAATGAAAACGTAAAGGAAGAAATATTCCAAGTTTGACAAGGTGGTAGAATTCAACTCTCAAGTTTGTTTGGCATCAAACCCTATGTTCCACCAAAAGACTCCTGACAATTTTCACTTTTCTCCTGTTTGGTGATAAAAGATGAAAATATAAATTAACTACGATAAACATTGGCATTTCACATGCTCCAAAGGTTAAGGAAATGTATAGAAAATTCATAGTAACACGAACCACTGGAAGAAGAACCCGATTCACTACTTGAACTACCGCATTTACTGTTTCTAAGGGCTGTATCTTTTTCAATCTCTACTGGAGGGTAGCTTGTGATAGGAGGATCATTCCCACCAATGTCAACATCCTCGTCAACAGGATCATTGCCTGAAAATAAATGAGAAAAGGTTTTAAATAAACAATTTTAAACTCAAGCCTTAGGTGACAAATATGTTCATCAGTTCAACAATTGGCCTAAGTAGCAGCAAGTGGGATAGAAAATTACCTTTGCATGGTTGCCCTGATGAATTGCTGAAACCTGAGTGATTAAGAAGCTGCAGCAAAAGGGGGGGAAAGCAACACAGTCTGAGTTCCACTTATTTTACAAGGAAGATGTTAACACGCTCAACAACACTCACACATGAGAGAGAGAGAGAGAGAGACCTCCATTTCACAAGGTTCAGCTCTTCCCTGCTTTTTCTGTTTATCCAGCAAATAGTCATCTACAAGCTTCCGCAATGTTAACAAAGTATCATCACTTAGAGCATCAATATCAATCTCAATCTCATCTTCATCAATTTGACTTGCATTATAACTTTGCCTTTTTAGGAAGTCAATAATGCTTTCAGGCAATTCTGCTAATAGAGCCTCCAATTCTGTGCTAAGTTTATGCTTCTCTTCATTGGTAATGACACGCTTCACAGATTCTTGTTTGACCTTATTGTCTACTGGTGTGATTTTCTTCTTTTTAGAGGGAGGCATTGGTTTAGGAGTTACAGTTTCTATACAAACACTTGATGTTGAAAGTACCGGTGCATCAATGGTAACAGGAACCTTCTTCTCAATCGATTTCCATCTCACTTCAAAATATTTACTGAGTGTCTCAGCCATGAAATGGACATGATTTCCAGGTGGGTTGTAGGTCATGGCATTTGAGAAAGTGAGCCTCACATCTGCAGCAAATCCCAGTAGACTCGAATACTCACCTGGTAATAACTTACTTTTCACTGTCCCCAAGTCCATGGGGTGCTTTATAACATTGAAGTAATCTGGAATATTCAACTTAACTACATCAACAGGAGTGTTGAAAACCCACCCATACTGATGTGACATCAACCGATTCAGTAAGGTCTCGCACTGTTTCATCAACATAGCATTTGAAGTACTTGGTGGCACAGCCTGCTTCACCGACTCATTATGCCCTCGTTTTGTCCGTGGCCCATTTCGATCAGGAGGAGCCTGTTTCTTTCCCTGTGAGGTGGATACATGGGGCGACAAAGCTACACCATTTAAATTCAGAGAAGCAATTTTCTTCTGAAGAAGCCTAACTTGTTCAAGTTCACTTTTCAACCTCAGTTCTAAAGCCTTCCTCTCAGACACTGACATCTTTGACAGTGATAGAACTTGTAAGGGAATATCATTTCGATCATAAGAATCCACATTCAGACTAATACATTTCCGTCTAGGGGCACATGAATTCTCTGAAACAGTCATCTCTGTGTCAACAACAGTATCTACGCGATGTACATTATCGGGAACAAAACCAGAGGAATGTCCCTTGGAAAACTTCCTAGTTTTCCCCATAATTACAGCACAACTTATCCGCAACCAATTTTTTAGTTTTTGATTCCCTCCTTCCAATGTACTCTATGGGAACAGTTGGTGCCATAAGATCAACCCCCAATTTCTGCACATTTTAATTCTTATTTATAGTCAGATGCCTATCTTCAAAAATGTTTCCTTCAATTCCGGTTGGTGGATTTAGTGTGGAATCAGACAAATTTCATAGTTACTAGAATACCCAATTCTTCAATTTATAGGTCGTGAAACATTATCCCATCAATAAGCAATATGGTTTTCCTTCTCTTCCAAAAAGAAAATCTTCAAACTAAGGTCAAATTATAGAATTTTTTTTTTTTTTAATTTTTACAATTGACACAAATTCATTAAAAAAAAATGGGGTAACTATAACCTAACCTCGAATCATTCCCTGATTCAATCCAAGCTACCAAAATTTAATGACATCGGATCACAGCCTCAACCATATACAAAGACAATCAAAACCCTAAAATGTTCGCTTTCTGGCTCAAAAACTCAACACCCCTTCGACCACGACTCAGATCGAAACAATAAAGAAACGAGTTCAATGAAACTAAACTAGAAGCAAAAATAACGAATTGAATCGATTAAAACAAAACCCTAGATCGAAAGATTGAGTGACCCAAGAAAAACAAAGCTAAAAAGAGAAATCAAAGCGAAAAGAAAAGAGAGATTGAATGGGTTGAGAGCGGGGAAACCCTAGAGATACTTGACAAAGAGAGTCCAATTTCAAAACCTGGATCTCTGAACAACAGAGCCGTTGGGGATTGGCGGGGGCGTTTGAAACCCTAGAAACAAACCCTTCTTCGTAATCTCCTCCGATTGAGAAAGAGAGAGAGAAGTAGCGAGTTGCGATCGCTTCTCGTGTTTGCTCCTCTACTTAAAGCGACTTTGCTTCCTAGCCCGCCGCTCCGTCAGAGATCTCACCCGTCGGATTTTAAGTCTGCCCCAATCCAACGGATAGTATCCATTTAGTTTTTCGCCCTCGGATCAGATCTGGATCTATGGTAACGAGTGACGATCCTCGTCCGGCCCTTGGTCATTTATTTATTTATATAATAATTATTTTAACTTAAAATTTTTTAAAACGTTTGTTAGAGATCTCTAGTTTAATTTTAATGCGTGGTTTGGGATGTGGGTTTTTTTTTTTATTTTTTGGTTAAATTAGGAGCAAAATATTAATAAATTTTAAATTTTAATTTGTTAAATCATTTAGTTCTGTTTTGTGAACTAATTAGTCTTATTTTAATGTTAATTATGTATATACCCATTTATTTAACACGTAATATTTTTTTGATGGAGAGCAAATGTAGGTTTTTACTAATGTTGTAATGACAAAAATATCCAAAAAACTTACTATAGGCCTTTTTATGATTTCCCTCCTTTCTAAACATCAACAATATTAACTACATCAACAACATCAGCAACATCATCAAACATCATCAACATTATCAAGCATCATCAAAACATCAACTACATCATCAAACATTGTGAACATCATCAACATCACCAAACATCAACTACACCATCAAACATCAACAACATCAATATCAACTACACCATCATCATCATCATCAATCATCATCAAAACATCATCACCATCATCAAGCTTACTATATCACCAACATCGTGAACATCAAACATCATCAACATTATTCATCAAACATTGTGAACATCAAACATCATCAACATTGATCATCAAACATCATCAACATCAATATCAACTACATCTTCAACATTATTCATCAAACATTAATCATCAACATTATGAACATCAAACATCATCGCAACATCATCAAAAAAAAATCCACTTGTTCCTCTATCGCTGTCTCTCTGTCTGTCTCTACACGAAACATATATACAACTATATAATAAGGAAGAAAGGTTTTTGAATCTTGATGGCACTTTCATCTATGTGTCAAAATATGCACCATTAAATTGATTCAATCCAATGGTTGAAAATGTCTCACTCTTATTTGGACTTTTGTCCCTTTATCAAAATATAGACCGTTAGATTGATTCAATCCAAAGGCTGAAAATTCAAAATTCAATCCAAAGGCTGTAATCACCCTCTCATTCTCTCCCTCACCCACACCCCTGTCATCTCTTTCTGATTTCAAAATTTGAACACACGTCTCTTTCTCTCTCTCTCTATCGGAGCCCATTCCGGTGCTTCCCTGTCGGAGCCCAACCCTTGCCGGCGACCGAACCCCAAACCCCTATTACTCCCTCTCTCCCTCCCTCCCTCTTCCGCCATCCCAATCGTCATCAACAGTGGTAGCCCTAAACCCGCTTCAATATTGACAAATGGAGCCACTGCGCAAGGGTATTTTTTAATTGGAGATGAGACTGATATCTATTAAAGAATCTGGGCTTTGATTTTTCAGGTGAGCAATGGGTACTGATTTTTCAAATGGAACCTGGGCTTTGATTCAATAATGTTTATCTATGCAATGGGGACTGATATATATATATATATATATGCATTTGTGTGGGCTTTGATTCAATAATGTTTATCTATACAATGGGGACTGAAGGCATTCTAAATGTTTATCTATATGCATTTGTGTGTATTATATATATATGCAGGGAAATCATTGATTTGTGTGTATTTTATGCATTTATATATACATATATATATATATATATATATATGTGTGTGCGTGTGTATTTGTGTGTATTTTATGGATGTATAGGGATGGCTCCATGGTTTTTTTTCAATTAGGCCAAAAAAACTTACATAGAATCTTACATGAAAAGTCAGAAACAAAAGAAAAGTGTTTCTCTTAGTTCATATCATCTGTTTGGATTAGTGAATATGGAAGACATTGGTTTCCTCTAAAACCCTCATTTTGAATTTTGGAGAAAAAATAAAAAACACTGACACTTAAAAAAATTTATTTTGATGATATTGTTTCTTTTCTGTCTTCCAAAGGTTTGCTTGGAAATTGTTTATTTTGTTTTATTTTTGTGGCTTTTTAATTATTTACGAAAAAACTTATATAAAATAGAGAAAATGGATTTATTTTTTGTGTTAGTTTTTGGCTTTTTAGCTAATTTTCCTATTTGGCAACAAATTTAACTTAATAGGTTGATAAAGTAATCTATTTTGTTTACTTATTGATATGACACTGAGGGCATGTTTGATTAGTAGTATTATAGGATAGGATTGGGATTATTAGTTCATGGACTCACAATCCTATGTTTGATTGCAAATTTTATTAACCGGATCTAATCTAACGAAATTGGCGAATATTGAGAGGGGTTTGGGATCATAATTTCAAATATAAAAGAAAATAAAATAAAACAAAATTCAATGAATACATAATAAATGGTTACGTCATGAATTTGATTGGATAACGAATCCTTCACTAATTCATGGGATTATTAATCATTTTATTATTAATAGGCCTTATTACGTTATTAAAGGTACTATTTCAGATTTTGAGTTTTATTTATTGCATAAAACACCCATTCATAAAATATTGGTAAGATTTATTAGTTTGTAAAATTGGTAACATTGGTAACATTCGAATTTGATTTACAAATAACTTCTACAAATAACATGCTATTAAATGTCATTAATTACACAACCAACCAATCATTAATTACTCTTTTATTTCACAAAGGAAGAATCTGATAGAAATACTATTTAGGTGAGCAAACAATGGGGAAAATGGAAACCTGGGCTTTGATTTTTATTGAGTATTTCAATAATTTTTCAATAATCTTTACTCTAATTTTTGGATATCTTTTGCTTCAATAATCTTTAATTTCCAGCATGTTTCAATAATCTTTTGTTTCAATAATCTTTTGTTTCAATAATATTGACAATAGGTTTGTCCAATTTAATTGCTTTATTGATGTTTACCGTTTATGATTGAAACATTGTGTCTGAAGCATTGTGGACTTCCTTAAGACCTTTTTATCGAAACAAGGTAGAGATGTGGTAAGTATGGAAACCTGGGCTTTGATTTGATCATTGTTATTCTGTGATTATTTCTTTAGTTCGTTGTGTAAGAAATTGATGTAAGTCTGTTTTTTTTCTTCTTTTTTTTTTCTTACAATTATCATTATTTGGGTTTATTAAATCAAATTGGGGTGGGTGAGGTAGGGGAGCAAGAAATCAACTATATTATATATATTGTGTGAGTGATTTTCTGACCACACTGCCCGCCTAGTAATCAGCTGGAGAGTACCGGCAGAATAGATGGCTTCAACTAACCTGTAACAGAAAGAAAAGGCTCCGGCGGTGGCTCTTCCACCTGGGGACACTCCGACGATCAAGTCAGTATATCTCTCAAAGATATTCAAGTGCTAAACTCACTACTCAAAGCATAAAACTGCGTACCTTAAACCCACAGGAGTGCCTCTTTTTTATAGTTTACTCAATCCTAGTCCCACTAGAAGCTTGACTTCTATGGACTCCAATTCTGTACTTACTTTGGATTTCTTAAGAGATAAAGATAAACTCCCTAAAAGCTTTATCCTTATCTTAGCAAAGTCTTCTCTTTACTCTAGGACTCTTGCCCCCTTATCTATTATCCGCTTATCTCAGATTCCGATATCTTCGGAGATAACCTCGGCCTTGCCGAGATAACCTCGGCGTCATAACTAGGACACGTGGCACTTCGGCTGACACGTCGGCGTCACCTTGCCACGTGTTGGTATTCAGAAAATACATCTCCACAACTGCCCCCTAGGTTCTATTACCTCGGCATTAGTGAGGTGATAGAACCGATATCTGTATTTTTTTTTTAAATCGGCTTAAGATTTGACAGCCGAGATCATCCATTTCTAGCCGACATGTTTTTCCTAAAAAATCAAGGATTTTTAAGAAAATTTTTACGCGCATGAGCTGTCATGCACTTCAATTCAACTGTTTTAAACACGCGTTTCCTTCTTACTGGCTCGTGCCTGTGACGCGCCCATAAGTCGTCTCATCTTCATATGCGCCGTATGACGTATGCGCTTTTTTAGGCGTATTGATTGCTTTTGCCGCCATTTTGATTTTTTGACAAAATCTTTCCCCCTTTCTTTCGTCTCTTCACTTTTGCATCTGAGTTCTCTTGTTTTTTTCTCTCTCTAAAACTTTCTTTCAAATCTGCCATTGTTTAAGCTCCAGGCTCTGCAACTTCATTCGTCTCTCTGGTGAGGCTCTCGCTACTCTGTCACTTCTGTAACCGTCGTCTGTCTTCAGCGAACTTCATTCTGCTTCAATTTCTCTAGTAAGCCACTATTCTTTATGTATTCAGTTCACTGATGTTCTTCTATCTTCTTGCTGCCATTACTGTTCTGTTTAAACTGTTAATTTCGTGAATCATATTTATTGTTCACTACTTCTTGCATTTTTGCCACTGTTCTTGGCCCGGTAGTTCTTGTTTTCTTTATGCTTTTGAGAACCCCACTTCTGTTCTTCATTCTGAAACTGCGTTCTGGTTTTTTGTTTCCTGTGTTGTTTTCCAAATCTCTGCCTTCAATTTTTGCTTTCAATCTTTACCTTTATAGATTTAGGTTTGGGATTTGTCTATAGAACCTATCAATTCTTAGGAAAAAACTGAAACAATCTTTACCAGAATATACCTATGGTTTCGCTGAGGTCCCAATAACCCCTTAAAAGCATCTTCTTTCTGAAACCTAGCCCTCTGATTTTAGGCCGACGTTATGGGTATGTGGAGGCACAGGGTAGATACCCCGACCAAAGAAAACGCCATCCCTGCCGATGTCCACCTAAGACTGGCTGGGGATGACGACTCCATCATGCCCACAGAAAACGCCATGGCCCTTCCCATTGTAGCTTTTACTGAGTGCGGACTCCGGCTCCCACTCAACATCCTTTTTCGTGAGATTCTTCATTACTATAAGTTGAACCCCATGTAACTGGAAATCAACTCTTATCGAGTGATTTTTGGTATTATCGCCTTAACTAGGCAGGAGAACGTTAGGATCACCCTTGCCGACATCCAATACTGTTATACCATGTGCGCCCTTAACCTGAAGGAAAAAGGTTACGTCTATTACCTCAAGCCAAGGTCCACTGAATTCAAAATCGTAGCCGACCTCCCAGACTCTAACAAGGGGACTGGAGATGATTATGTTATTGCTTCGGGAAATTGGGAGTTTGGCGCAGACGAGGACGCCCATCTCTACCCTCTTCCCCGATCAGTTAAAGAGGGCAAGGGTAAGAGCCCAGTGTTAATACTTAGATGTTTCTATTCAAGTCTTCAATATTTTATCTGTTTCTAATGTCTGTTTCTTCTTGCAGACGTTCGCAAGCCAGCGAAAAACTTCCGCCAATCTTACGTTCCCAGTAAGGACCTGAAAAAACTCCTGGACTTGCCAGTTCACAAAAGAAAAGCACCTCTTCTTCTCAACTTTATTCCTACATACAAATCGATTTTGCCCGACGTCTCCAAAAGAAAGAAGAAAAGCATTTCTCCTCCTATTGCCACAACTCAAACCGCCTCTACATCACGAACAGATCAAGAGTCAACATTTGACCCAACCAATCAACCATCTACTTCGGCCCCATACTTGGTCCCAATACAAGAACGAAAACGTCAGCGAAGACTTGTCAAAACTGCTGAGATGGGTCGCCCAAAGCCCGTTGCTCAAGACCTCCTTGTCGATCTCCCTGTTGACGTTGATGCTCAGCCGACACAAACCATACCCCCACCAAAGCCGAAACGAACCAAAGCCCAGTCAAAGGCTAAAGCTACTGAAGTTGAGGCTGAAGATACCCTGACAATTTCACAATTGACAGGGAGTGAGAAGACGGCTTCCGTTCCCAAAAAAAGGTCTGCTGAGACACAGCCATCAGAGTCCACACAATCAAAGAAGCCAAGGTCATCGTCTGCGACGACCTCGGGGTCCATAATACCAAAAGTCCCCTGGACGCCTGAAATTACTTTAGAAGATAAGTCTGTTCTTGCCAGCGATAGTGCCGACGACATTAATGTCGACGTAGCACTTAGTACCGCCCTACTTCTTCCAGGTGATCTTGAGTGGAATGCCAAGATGAGTGAGTACGAGAACTATGCCTTTATGCTCCAACGTTCTGTCCACGTAAGTGTCTTTACATGGAAACTTGTCTTCTCTTTTACTTTGTAGAATTTTGTAATAATTTTTGCCATGTGCTCTTTCAGGCCATTCAACATGCCCACTCTCTCTCTATGCAAGCTTTTGAAAATAGGGCAAAGTTGGCCGACATGAAGAGGAAGGTTTCTGCCCTTAAAAAGGAGAACAAAACTCTTCAATCAAAAATGAAAAAACTGGAAGACCAGGCTGAGGCTGCCACCAAAGCCCAAACCCTAGCCGAAGAAAATGCTAAATCTGCTGAGGCCATCAAGAAGGTTGCCGAGGCCGAGAAGAGAGAGGCCGATGACAAAAAGGCCCAAGCTGAAAAGGAACTTCAGGAGGCCTTGGCCACTAAAGACGCTGAAATCAAAGAGGCCGACGAAAAAGCCTATGCCCAAGGAATGACCGATGTTACAGAGGAATACAAATTACAAGGTAGGCAGGCATGCAACAGGGGCTTTTCCCTTGGTTGGATGTCCCTGGCCAAAAAGCTCAATATTCTTGAAGATTCACCTCTGTGCAAGGCCGAAGCTATTCCTCTCCTATTCCCTCATCCTGCACCTCCAAGTCAAGCTAAAGAAGAATCTGAATCTGAGTCTGAAGATGAGGAGGAAGGTGAGGATGAGGCTTTAGTAAGGAAATCAAAAGAGGCTGTAGGGCCTAAGTCTCATTCTCTGAATGAGCAGGTTTTGGACCTAACTCAAGATGATGATGGTGATGCAGTCGCCAAGGAAACTACTCCTGAACAGGCCTCATCTGACGTTCCTCCAGCTGAAAAAAGTCTTGATGAAACCCTTGCGCAGATTGACGCCGAAATTGAAGCAGAAAAGACTGCCGAAGTAGCTCTTCAGGAGTCAGCCGAGGTAGTTCTCCAATAATCAGCCGAGGTCCAGTCTCAAATTACGCCTGAAGTAGAAGAATCATAACTTTGATGTCCCTCTTTTCTTGTCTTTTGTACTTTTTTGTTTTCTGGACAGTAGAAGTTTCTCTGTACGGCCGATGTGCCTTCTGTTTGTGTTGTAAATTTTAACATAACTATCTTTCTTTGAATGACTGCATTCTTTTTTGCCTTTTCTTTGACTGCCTCTGTTTGATTCTATACTTAGAATTTTTTTGTATGCCTTTCATACTTTGCCTCCTTTGTGCAATCTTCTCGGGGTTACATACCTCGGGTATAATAGCTACAAAACTTTTACTTGGGCAAGATACTGACCTGTAAACTTTTCATAAATTCTAACAAGTGTGAAACATATACTACGGGGTTATAACCCTCAGCAGTCTCAGGGTGGAGTTGCTAGATCGACCTTTCTGGTGCCGAGTGCAGGCTCTGGGAGAGGCAGTTAGGGAGGCTTGACTTGTTTTGCGTGTGGCCAGCTGGGTCACAAGTCTTCGATTTGGCCGCAGAAGGGAGGGGGTCAGCGAGCTGCTTCCTCTTCAGCTAGACCTCAGGGCCAGAGTCAGGGCAGGGGCCAGCCCTTGTCTTGCTATCAGTGTTAGGGGTGTGCAACGGATCTGCCGACCCGCCTCACCCGCCCGACCCGACCCGACCCGAGGCACAACGGACGGATGCGTGACACCTGGCGGACGGATGCGGGTCTAGAAATACCAATTTCACGGGTGCGGGTCGGGTCACGGGTAATCCGCCAATTCTATTGATTTACCCGACCCGTCCGCCCACACTAATTTTCCCTTTTTTCCCCCCCAATCTTGCCTTGCCCCTGTTGTTTTCATTTGAGGTTTGTAGCCCTAGGTTTGTTCGACGACTATGTCTGTCTCTCTCTCAACTCTCTCTCTCTCTCTCACACACACACACTTGAACGGAGGAGACGAGAAACAATCGGCGTCGGTGACAATGGTGGCTATCGACGATCGGTGATCGGCGACAGTGGTGGTGGCGAGCAGCGATCGAAGCATCGATTCGAAGGTAATCTTCTCTTCTCTTCTTCTCTTCTCTTCTCTTCTCTTCTCTTCGCTTTTTGTCTTCGATCGGTGATCAGAAACTGTGTTCTGTGTTTTTATTTTGTTATTTTTTTAGTAATTAGGGCTTCAGCTTCTTCCCTTCTCTTCTCTTCTCTTCTTGTCTTTGTAGAGATTTGCTTATTTTTTCAGGGCTTCGACTGTGTTCTGATAGGGCTTCGACTGTGTTCTGCTAATTACTTAGGGCTTTCACTGTGTCAAATTAATCATGTTTCAGGTTGCCTTGTTTCTGAGTATTTAATCATGTTTAAGGTTGCCTTATTTCTGAGTATTAAATTAATCATGTGTTAAATTAAGTTACAGATATGCTTATTTCTTGTGTCTGAGTATTTGATCAATGACAGCCCAAATTGATGACCTAGACTCCATGGTTAAGATTGCCTTGTGAGCAACCTTTTATGTCTCTCAGTTCATCACATGTTGAAATTGTGTGCATTAATGTGTTATACCTTGAATGGAACTTAATTTTGTTTGTTAAGGGTTTGTTAGTTTATTTGTTTGTTTTGGAAAAAGATAAGAACTTCATTGAAATATATAAGAAGTATGCAGAGCAGTGGCTTTCTTCTCTTCCATATCGCTGAAGCATACTGATTGGTTACTGTACTAGTTCTGAGGCAAATATTTGAATAGAGTATGTTATGATATAGATTAAATATTTAGAAGGGGAAGAAAAATAGTTAAAATTTACCGACAAAAAAAAGAAAAGAGAAAAGGAAATTAAAACAAAGAAAGGTGCCTTCTTTCTCTGCAATCTGGCAAAATTGTGGGTAATGCTGTTAATTGCACCTTGGAGTACTAATGACGGGGAAGAAGACATGTATCTTGAAGTTTTCAGCTCATTATGTTAGGTTCTTCAGGTTGTCAGGGTTAGGCTTGTGTCAAACCGTGACGTGATCAGGCTACTTTACATGTAAAATGCAGATTCTTTATTGTAAATACTGCTTCTGTGAATATGTGAAGCATATTTGTGCTTCTTACTTGCAGCTGCTGTAAATAATTCTCTGCTTCTCTCAAGTTATGAAATCAAAGGCCAACCAGTTTATTTCGTGTGCTTTTGTGTCTTTCTGCTGTGTTTGGAAAGAATGGAGTAACAAAAAGTGAATAAAGTATAAATTACCTTTTTTATTGTTTTACTTTTTATTACCAATTTCCTTTTCTTTTCACAAATTAAAGATCTAAACACATTTTTGACTACATTATCAATTATCCTTCTTTACATGTGCTAATTGGTTGGCATCTTGGAAACATTTTTTTTTTTTGGAACTTTGATGCAGTGGAAGCACTTCCAAGATATGTCTAACCAAACAGAAACCTCACGACCTTCTTTCTCATTCTTATTGCTCTGCTCTTTATATTGTCCTATTTCCCTGTATTACTTGAGAACATTTTCATGTCTTTCAAAAGCATATTTTCAATGTTTTTTTTTTTAATTGTTTTGGCAGTTGTTTTGCCCAAGTTGTTAAAAAATGTCACTGGAATTATGCATAACACACTTGAATTATGCACAGCTGACTTGAATTGCCAGGTTATTTTTGCATTGCCCAAGTTGTTTAAGAAATTGCCCACTGGAATTATGCACAGCACACTTGAATTATGCCACTACCAGAATTATGCACACTTGAATTATCCCACTTCAATATTGAATTATGCAAACTTGAATTATGCCTTGTTTTTTTTTTTTTTAAGGAAGTGCGCACACAATTAAATTATGTTGAAAATTTGTAAACTTTTAAACCGCCAAACCGATTCGTATCCATCCGCCATCCGCTCATCGCTCATCGCCATCCGCCGGATTGGCGGACGGATGCGGATTGATTTTCTCCAATCCGCCAATCTGGCGGACGGATGGCGGATTAGAGGTTCCGTGGCCGCAACCGATCCGCGCCCACCCCTAATCATATGTCAGCTGAACGTTATCTAGTAAATTGCTACAAATTTCAACAAGTGTTAAGTATCTTCTTTGGTTTAACCAACCTGTAGATTGCTACAAGTGTTTAGCAATGACCTCGACTTTGCTTCAACTCGTAAATTGTTACGAATTTAAACAAGCGAAGAGAAACAGTAATCTTGCCTTAACTTCAACTTGTAAATTGTTACAAATTTCAACAAGTGAAGATAAGGAATAATCTTAGCTTAACTTCAACATGTAAATTGCTACAAATTTCAACAAGTGAAGATAAGGAACCATATCGGCTTAACTTCAACTTGTAAATTGCTACAAATTTCAACAAATGACGATAAGGAACCATCTCGGCTTAACCTCAACTTGTAAATTGCTACAAATTTTAACAAGTGAAGATAATGAACCATCTTAACTTCACTTCAACTTGTAAATTGCTACAAATTTCAACAAGTGAAGATAAAGAACCATCTCAGCTTAACTTCAACTTGTAAATTGCTACAAATTTCAACAAGTGAAGCTAAGGAACTATCTCGGCTTAATTTCAACTTGTAAATTGCTACAAATTTCAACAAGTGAAGCTAAGGAACCATCTCGGCTTAACTTCAACTTGTAAATTGCTACAAATTTCAACAAGTGAATTAAGTGTTTCTGTCTTCTCTCTGCCCCCAATGTGAACCTGAGTTCTACTTGGGTTCTCATTATTCATGTCTCCAAAAACACCAATATGTAACTTTATCAATCATATGTGCTTAAAGAAAAGGGGAAAAGATTTTATTGATGACATCGGCCAAAAATAATGCACATCTAATGATAGAAAAATTTCAAACTACAAGTGTTCCAAGGTCTTGGCAGTGCTTTGCCCTCGTTATCTTCAAGCTGATAAGCTCCATTGCCTAATACCGAAGTAATTCTGTAGGGTCCATTCCAGTTTGGGCCAAGCTTGCCCTCTCTGGGATCCTTCTTGTTACCGACAACTTTTCTCAGGACTAGGTCGCCGATTTGAAAATCTCTTGGATTGACCTTCTTGTTGTAAGCTCTGGTAAGCTGTTGCTGGTATACTGCGAGCTGAATTGCAGCTTTCTCTCTTTGTTCTTCTAAAATATCCAGATCTCGGGCTAAGAGTATGTCATTTGTCTCGTTCTCAACTCCCTGGGTTCGGATCCCTGGGATGCTGACTTCCAGTGGAATGACTGCTTCTGTGCCATAAGCCATGGCAAAGGGGGATTCCCCCGTTGATCTTCTCAGTGCAGTCTGATATGCCCAAAGCACGTTAGGCAATTCGTCTACCCACTTTCCTTTTGCTGCCTGCAGCCTCTTCTTTATTCCATCTAAAATTACTTTGTTGGATGCTTCTGCTTGCCCATTACTTTGGGGAAAACTTGGTGTTGAAAAGTAATTCTTGATCTTGAATTTCGCACAAAAGTTCTTGATGAGTTTGCTGTCAAACTGTGTCCCGTTGTCGGCAACTATTGCTCTCGGAATCCCAAATCTGGTGATGATGTTTCTCCATATAAAGTTCTTGACGTCCACATCTCTGATTTTGGCAAGAAGTTCTGCCTCTATCCACTTCGTAAAGTAATCTGTTGTTACCAGCAAGTATTTTCTCTGCCCAGTTGCCTGGGGAAGTTGCCCAACAAGATCCATGCCCCATTGGGCAAACGGCCAAGGGCTGGATACTGGGTTTAGGTCAGCAGCTGGTTGATGTATCAAAGGTGCAAACCTTTGGCATTGTTCACACTTCTTCACGTAGGCTTCAGCATCCTTTTGCATGTAGGGCCACCAATACCCCTGGGTAATGGCCCTGTGGGCTAATGATCTGCCCCCAACATGGCTTCCACAAATTCCTTCATGAATTTCATATAGGAAATCTTCAACCTGCAAAGGGTGTACGCACCTTAAAAGGGGTCCAGTGAAGGACCTTCTGTAGAGGTGTCCATCTGCTGTCAGACTGAATCTTACCGATTTCAATCTGACTTTGTGTGCCTCCTTACGATCTTCTGGCAGCTTTCCTTCTTTCAGGAATGCAACAATTGCATCCATCCAGCTTGGCCCCATGTCCACACACATTGTTTCCTGCTCTGTGCTCTGTGGTTCTATGCTCGGGCCCGACATATAGTCGATCATAATTGTCCTTGCTTTTCTAGTCTGCATTGAACTTACTAGGTTAGCCAACGCATCGGCGTGAGTGTTGTCATCTTGGCTAACTTGGAGTAATCGGCAGTTTTGAAATAGGGCTGCCAATCTGATGATCTCTTTTGCATATGCCGACATCCTTTCATTTCTGGATGCAAATTCTCCTATTGACTGGTTAATAATAAGCTGTGAATTACAAAAAACGATTACCTCATCTGCTTCTGCTGCTGCTGCTAGTTTTAGCCCTGCAATTAATGCTTCGTATTCCGCTTCATTGTTTGAGGCCTGGAACCCCAAACGGATGGACTGTTCTATTATTTCTCCATCTGGAGATATCAGCAGTACTCCTGCCCCCACTCCTTGTCGGTTCGAACTTTCATCGAAGAACAGTCTAAATGAGTCGCCGATGTAGATGCTGCAGGGTCTGAGTCTTTCCTTCCTTTGCTCTTTTGCCTTAGGCTGGGATTCTCCTTGCTTGCTGGGACAATGCTCATCCTGGCTCAACGGAGCCCGATGTTCGATGGTTTCAGGCGTGAATTCTGCCATGAAGTCGGCCAAAACTTGGCCCTTTATTGCTATTTTGGGCCTGAACTCCAAGTCATACTGGCCCAAGGCAACTGCCCATCTTGTGATTTTTCCTGTTAAGTCTCCTTGTTGCAACAGGGCTTCAGTGGGTGCTCTGTGAGTACCACAATCTTGTGCGCCTGAAAGTAATGGTTCAATTTTTTTGAGGCCATTACTAAGGTCAGCATTAATTTCTCTAGTGGTAGATACCTTGTTTCTGCGTCGGCCAAGGTTTTACTTACATAATAAACAGCCTTTTGTTCTCCTTGTTCTTCTCGAAAAGCAGTCTTTGGGGCAAGCTTTGTTCAGGCTTGCAAAATCTACGCAGACCCGCCATTTACCGTTTTTCTTTTTTACCACTACTGTGTTGGAGAGCCATGTCGGGTAATGAACTTCTTGGATGGCCCTGGCCTCCAGAAGTCTGTCCACTTCTTCTTCTACTGCTTCGACGTGTATCAACGTCGGTCTTCTGGCTCGTTGAATCACAGGTTTTGCCGACCTGTCGACATTCAGTCTGTGGCAGGTGACCTCGGGGTCAATGCCTGGCATTTCGTAGGGTGTCCAGGCGAACACCTCAATATTGGATCTCAAAAATTCTTCCAGTTCTCTTTCCTCTTCTTCGGCTAAGCCTGAGCTGAGAAGAAAGTAGCGCTCTTCGTCGCCCTCCTGGACGAGGATTTTCTTTAGTGTCTCTTCACTCTTTTCGGCTAGCTCCTTGCCGACATCATCTAGGACCTCCATGTCCTCGTCTTCAATCTCTGCCTTCCCTGGTTCCCGAATGTTACAGGTAGTTTTTATTGCTGCCATGGAGCAATTCTTTGCCTGCAGTTGGTCTCCTCTGACTTCTTCAATCCCATGTTCTGTGGGGAACCGCAATAGTTGATGCAATGTTGAGGGAACTGCGCCCATTGCATGCAACCATGGCCTTCCCAAGATGATGTTGTAAGGTGAAGGCCTAGCTTGTACCGGCTAGTTTCGGCTAGTAACCATTGCATGCAATCACGACGAATTCTGTTCTAATTTTCTTAGTGCCGGCTTGTACCTCCGAGCTTGTTGCGCCCAGTGGCCACGTTGGCGTTCCATTAAAGCCGACCATCGGGCCATTCGATTGTTCCATGTCGTTTGGGTGAAGGCCTAGCTCCTTGTAACATCTAACGTACATGATGTCACAAGAGATGCCTTGATCTATTAGGATGCGTTTCACTTGGCACTCCCCAACCTGGAGGGATACTACCAAGGTATCATTATGCGGATGCTGGACCATCTCTAGGTCAGCTTCAGTGAAGGCTATCATCGGTCCTTGGCACTCTTCAGGCCGAGGTGTTTTATGTCTGACCTGGTTCACGTGCTGCAGGTGTTTTACTCTTTGGGTTTCTCCCCGAATGTCGCTTTCGTTCACTTTTGAATGAATTGCATTAACCACCCTATGTCCCCCTCCCTGTGGTTGCTGTGTTGGGGGAGGCGGGGCCGCTGGTGCTTGAGGCAATCTTGCCTGCTCTTCTCTTGTCCTAGCTTCGTCGACGAGGTCCCTCAGATGGCCTTGCCTTACTAAGTCCTCTAAGTATGCTTTTAGGGCTCTGCAGCCCTGAGTTGGGTATCCTCCTTCATTGTGGTAAGCACAACGCCTACCAACGTTCCTTCCCATGTATTCCCCTGGGGCCTTTGCTGGTGCTCTGAAATAAGGTTGATTTCGGATTTGCTCCAGGACTTTGTGTACTGGGATTCGGAACACAGTCGTCACTGCCTGTTTACCCCTCAATTCTATCCCGGTTTGTTAAATCCATTGTCACTTCGGCTTCACTTCGGCTCGCCGTTCCCTTTTTCCTGCTTTACCTCCTTATTCCCCGATGTGTCCTCCTCGGCTCTGGCATATTTCTCAATTCTCGCCATGAGCTCTTCCGTGCTTTTTGGCAAAGTTTTTGCCAAAGACTTCCGTAGTGGACAATTGTCTTTCAAGCCGTTCTTGAATGATACGACCGCTACTTCTTAATTACATTCTGGTATTCGATTGAACACCTCATAGTACCTTTTCGCATAGGCCCTAGGGCCTTCGTCTTTGCTGATTTTTAGAGCCATCAATGCGTCCACCCTCAATGGCTGCAGTTTGTTCGTCACAAACCTGGCCACAAACATCTCAGCCAGGCCTTCCCAAGTCTTTACGCTTCCCTTCGATAGTTTATGGAACCAATCTGATGTAATTTCCCCAAAAGACGAGGGGAACACTTTGCAGAGCAACGGCTCGTTCCCACTATATAATGCCATCGAATTCAGGTATAGCTCGACGTGGAAGTTGGGATCTGACTTACCATCATATATTTGGAACCTCAGCATACTGAATCGCTTTGGTGCTTGAAATTTGTCCAGTTCCACCAAGAATGGTGTCCTCGGCTTAACCGAGGAAGTTACCTCGGCTTCAGCATTCTGTTGCTTCCTCTTGAGGTAATCTCTCAAGTCTTCTTTACTCCTTCCTGGAGCTCGGCTATCTCTGGACTTCAATCTCTTCGGCACACTACTTTCGGCCTCGTGGTGAGGTCGTTTTGATCTCTCTCCATGTGTTGTGTCAAAGCAAAGTGCTTGTCCTTGAACATGCCGATGTTTTTTGGGCTCTGGATCCTTCGTGTGATACGTTCTTCGGGACTCCTCTCATCTCGGCTCCTCTCGTCTGCCTTCCCTGGAAAGTCGGTGAGAGAGCCTTCCGCTCCTGGTGTGCTGAGGGACTTCGGGGATTATTCTTCTTCCTCCTTTCTGGGTGTTAGTTGCGGGCATCAGCGCATCCTGCAGTGGGTATGGTGGCTGCATGACATTGTTTTGCATCATGAAGTTGACCACTGACTGTAGGTCTGCCAACTTGTTTGCCAACCCTTTTACTTCCTCATCCCTCCGTAGGCATCTATCCCTCCATACCTGAAGGTTATCTTCGTTATAATACTTGCTTTGGTCTATCCTCTTTGAAGCGTCACCCTTCTGGCTGACGTCTTTCTCTCCGTGGCCCTGGTCATGAGTTTCTGTATTGTGGTTGTCTCCTTCAACGTCAAGGTCAATTGGTCTGCCACTCCCAGTAGGAGTGTCGCCCCCAATGTTTTCCCTCTGTCCGTTACTGGCCATCTATTCTTCTAAGTTTCCCACAGACGGCGCCAAATTGTGTGAGTGATTTTCTAACCACACTGCCCGCCTAGTAATCAGCTGGAGAGCACCGGTAGAATAGATGGCTTCAACTAACCTGTAATAGAAAGAAAAGGCTCCGGTGGTGGCTTTTCCACCCGGGGGCACTCCGACGATCAAGTCAGTATATCTCTCAAAGATATTCAAGTGCTAAACTTACTACTCAAAGCATAAAACTGCGTACCTTAGACCCACGGGGGTGCCTCTTTTTTATAGTTTACTCAATCCTAGTCCCACCAGAAGCTTGACTTCTATGGACTCCAATTCTGTACTTACTTTGGATTTCTCAAGAGATAAAGATAAACTCCCTAAGAGCTTTATCCTTATCTTAGCAAAGTCTTCTCTTTACTCTAGGGCTCTTGCCCCCTTATCTATTATCCGCTTATCTCGGATTCCGATATCTTCGGAGATAACCTCGGCCTTGCCGAGATAACCTCGGCGTCACAACTAGGACACGTGGCACTTCAGCTGACACGTCGGCGTCACCTTGCCACGTGTTGGTATTCAGAAAATACATTCACGAGTTAATTTTTTAAATTAATTGATTTTTAAATTCATACTGTGGTATCATACTGTTTGGTTTCTTAAATTCATACTTTGGTTTGAATTTGTGGTATTATATACTGTTCAAGCTTTAATTAATCTCATTAGCAAAAGTCTTTATATTTTCATTGTTCTCTGATTGGTTGTTGACAGATTCGTTATTCTAGATTAGTTTAACTGGATATCTTTATGTATTCAGATTCAAATTATTATTTATTAAATTTGATATTTTCAATTGAAGTGGGTCATAATTTATAGATTTGACGAAAATGGGTTAGAGAGATGAAAATTGATAAGACAACTCTATTTTTCAATCCTGATTAGACATGTGAGTTAGGTGGCAATAGATTTAAAGGCTGAGGTTAATTTCAGATTTAGTGTCTTTTTATATTCACCGTTGGATATAAGCTTGAAAGTTGAAAACATTTCATACCCATCTCAATGCTACTCTCCCTTCACCTCCCAAAATTTCATCATCATTGTTTCTCTCTCTTTCATTGCTACTGTGGTTGTATTCAAACCCAATCATCATCACTGCTTCGGTGGTTCTTCGTTGCTTCACTAGCTCTTCGTTGCTTCGGTGGTTGTCGTCGGTAGCAACAATATTGTTTACCTCCAGGTAACACTTCTCGCTTCCCCTCAAGGTCTCAGTCCCTTCATCTTTCCAACCCCATCCCAAACCCTTTCCCAACCCCACCTGAAACTCTTCACTCTCAATGTCTTCATGTTTTTTAAATCATTTATGGAAATTTTCTTTGTTGTTTAATCATTTATAAATTGATTGATTTTCTTTGTTATTTTCTCTCATCTCAACAAATGGATTAATCAATAAATCGGGCCTTTTTTTGGGTTAAACAGTTTTTTGAGATTAATCATGAAATCAGACAGTTTTTTGCCAATAAAGGGCTATTTTTGGCCAGTAATGGCCTTCATATGTGTTTGTGTTTGTGTTTCTATGGGTTTGAAAAAAATTCTATCCTGTTTTGTAAGAAACCTAGGAAATCTTTTATTTTATTTTATTTATCAGTGCAAGAAATCGGATAGTTTCAGTACAATTTTTTTTTTTATGCAGTTTGGTTTGTATCCACCGTATTGGTTTCTATTGTTTATCTCATGTCTTAGATGTGTTCTAGGTCTTACATTTTCTATAAGATGTGTTCCGGGTCTTAGATAATGTGAGTTGTATCTCAATTAGCTTGATTGAAATGTGTCAAGTTCTAGAATTAATTAGCTTCGTTACTGAAATTCACTCAATTTTGATTTGAGTCTGATTGTGTTTGGAAGTGCCGTTAAAACCTTTGGTAAATATAAGATATATCTTTGGGGATTGGCTTTATATATTGTTGTTTATGGTTAAGACGTTTTCCTATGGTAAACATAAGATATCTTTGGGGATTTATTTGGTTTCAATTGCTTCATCTTTGTCTTCCTTTGCATGCAGTTATATGTTTCTTAGATTTCTCTCTCTCTCTCTCTCTCTCTCTCTCTCTCTCTTGTCTCTTCTCCCTTACAAATCATGTTACGCATGGGTTTGTTTAGTTGGTGAACTTATAGAGTAATGAAAATCTTTACTTCTTTTCACCTATAAAATTGTATGAACATGGCAAAGCATTATTTAAAATTGTATGAACATAACAACATTCTTCTCCTTTGCTTTGGCCAGAAGGCCAATGGAAACAGGAGCAAATATATTTGCCATCTTCTTGAAGGGATGATTAGATAGAGCACTGAGTAGATAACCTGTGTAATGAGGTGTTATTTATAATTTATTGCCCATTATAAACCCAGCTAAATAAATTTAGAAAATTTAAGAATTATCGTTCTTGCGTTTTTGTTAGATAACCTGTCATCATTTTTCAACTCTTAATAAAACCTTGCAGTATGATCAGCTTCTCCTTTTTTTCTTTTTCTTTTTGTTTTGTTTTGTTTGTTTATTTATTTTTTTTTTTCATATGTTTAGACTTGAATAAAATTTTAATTGGCAACCTCATCCCTACTCAAGATTTTCTTGGTTTTGTTTAAGAAAATGTAATCTATTAAGGGTTTTAGCTAGAGATTTGGAAAGATAAAAGAAAAAAAGTGAGTAAAATATGAATGAAATATAATTTAAATTTTTTCTTCTTTTTCATTTTTATTTCGTTTTTTAAATCCATATTCAAGTTCATGATCCAAACACAGTTTAAAAGAATTACATTGTTGGTGTTTAGTTTCTCGCACAAGATCATAATGAGCACGACATTATTTGCAATTTATCAATGCCTAAAGTAGTGTATCATAACTTTTCTTAAATTGAGGAAGCAAAACCAATTTATAGAAGAAAAAAGTAAATTAAGCAAACCAATTTTATTTTTTTTATCTTTTCCTTTCTTTTTTTTTTTTCCTTCCAAAAATGAAACAATCTTGGAAAGTCAATTCTTAGATCTTTTAAGGTTAATAATTCAATTCTCATAATATTTCTTTAAGGTTAGATATTTTCTTATGTATACTGAAATATTTCTTTATCATATCTATCTTTTGTGAAAAAAAGTTAGCTTAGTTATATCTTGGAGACGTTTTAGTGGTTGACCACCCGGTGGATGAATTATTTTTTATGAAATTATTTGTTGGCTTTTTGACTTTAGCGGTTAAATTTATGAAATATATACTTTTTGTTTGCTTTTCTATCTATTTGTCCACTTTAGGTGCAGAAGCATATATTTCCACCCTTTGCTACTACATAGATTTCTACTCATTTGCACCCTTTGCTAGGTTGGGGTAATGTGGCATAGCTAAAAATTATATGATTTATTAATTTGTAAGAAAAATGGTAACATCTATATAATAAGGGAGAAAGGTTTTTGAAAATGTATAAAATGTATGATACATTTTGTATCAATGACTGAGATGATTCCTATATACTATCTAACGCTTGAAATCATTTTTATCCCTGTCCAAACACTCTCTGCTCTCACTCTCTCTTTCTCTCCCACGTCTGCCCAAACACCTTGTCTTTAACTCCCACGTTCTCTCCTTGACTCCCTCTATGGTGGATCTCTCTCTCACGTTCGAAATCCAGAGGTAGCAGACCAGAGAAACTGCAGATAATCTTCCAACAGCGACGGTGGTCTCAACAGGGAAGAAATACCCTCGCCATTGATCAACATCAAGCTCCGCGACTGTCCACCTTCCCTCGGCTCCCACCCTCCCAATATCAGCATCGACACCCACCCTCCATCGACTCCTACCCTCCCAACATCAGAGGTATTTTGTTTCTTCAGTTCTTTGAGGCTTCAGTTTTAGGGCGAATTTTTGAACCAGTCTATATATATGAACCGGTTTCTAATTTTCTAGTTGTGGTTTCCAATTTTCCCTTTCCCTGCAACAAAACGGTGATCTCGCCATTGATCAACATCAAGCTCCGTGACTGTCCACCCTCCCTCAACTCCCACCCTCCTAATATGAGAGTATTTTATTTCTTCAGTTCTTTGAGGCTTCAGTTTTAGGGCCAATTTTTGAATCAGTCTATATATATGAACTGGTTTCCAATTTTCAGGTTGTGGTTTCCAATTTTCCCTTTCTCTGTCTTCAATCAGTTCTTTGCCTGGTTATGTTTTAGGTTGAATATCCTTCGGCTCCCTCTTGGTCACTGTTGTGTTTTTCCCTTTTTTTTCTGAGAAATGAAAGGAGTTGTTTGGATTTGTTGTTTACATTCTCCATGGTTTTGTAGTTTACGGTGGTGGCGTATCATATTGGTTTGGAATTTTTGTCCAATTCTCCATGGTTTTGTAGTTTAGGTGGATGTTCATTGACATCTGTTATTTCTGCAGTGGCATTTCATTGACATCTGTGAGTCCTTCATATTGGTTTGGAATTTTATTCTCATTTTAGGAAATTATATGAGCATCAAAATTATATGAGTCCTTCATATTGGTTTGGTTTGTAAACTGTGTTCATATACTAATTTTTGGTTTGAAATTGTTTTGTTTCTGCTACTATGAAACATTATTTGGCCATTTTCGCCTTATCTTCTACACTTAAATTAGGGCTTTCTTTTTCTTATAGAGATTTCTTTTTTTTATTTTTCTTTTTTCCTAGAGAGATTTCTTTTCTTCTTTTTCTTTTTTCCTTCAATTTGTGTAGTGGATTACAAATATTTACTTTTACATTTATAGATTATGCTAATTAGGTTATACAACTATTTCTCTTTTGGTCTACAAAACATGCAGATGTACACAGATTTCTCCACCACGACCACAGTAGCAGATTTGTCTTTTCCTTTTCGTAGACACCCGCACTCCTTACAACCATCTCTACTCCTCCCTCCTTAGTGACCCTTTGTCGACATCTTGATTGTAACAACTGTAGCAGCCCCACTCCCCATCTCATCCATCGCACAGCAACCACCTTAGCCTCATGCAACATTGCGAAGGGTAAACACATTTATATATATACATGCTTCAGTTTGATCAAGATTTTTAACTACATTCGCATGATTTTACTTAATCCAACTATTGTTCTCATATAGCAAAAAGCCCTAATTTTTCACACCCCTGAAGCTTATGAACAGTTGAGCTCCATATACTTTGTAAATTGTTTCTGTGTAGAAAAACTAAAAGCTGCTTTGAGAAGTACATGACATGGAGGCTGAACTCCAAATTGAGATTGCTAGAGATAATTTCCCTCAATAGCAGTATTATGTAGGCAAGAAAACATTGTAAAATTTCATTATCTTATGCAAGTGATATACGCAGAAGTTATTAGCTGATGTGAGTCATGATCGATGAAGCATCATACTCTTTTTTTTTGTGTGTGGAATTAAAAGGTTTGGCAAGAGTTTGAAAAAATAAATTATAAGAAATCAACAGGGCACTAACCGATCCCCAGGGAAGACTAAAGTTTTTGCTAATTTAAGGGAGATTTCTTTTTCTTCTTTTTCTTTTTTCTTTCAGTTTGTGTATTGGATTTCAAATATTTACTTTTAGATTTGTGGATGGATTATGCTGATTAGGTTATACAACTATTTCTCTTTTGGTCTACAAAACATGCTAATGTGTTTTTTTATCTTTATTAGTTAAACATGCTAAAAGTCCAATTTTGTCATGGTTTGATTCTAGGCATGTAATTCTTTATCTTTGTGTGGATGTTATGTTATTTTCTTGAGTAGAGTAATTCATGGTCTTCTTTGTTTTATTTTTTTTTATTTTTTTGTTAAAAGTAAATAAAATAAATAAAATTGATTGACTGAACGGGATTGAGCTTAGGTGTTAATATTATATCGTATGGAGTCAAGACACTCTTTCCATTGATGTAGCAGAACTAGGATTTATTGAATTGTTAAGCTCTTTTGACCTTCGTATTTGTTGTTTTGAAATTCTTTCCATGTCCTTTATATATTGGTTTTTAGGATGTTAGTTCTGATGCTCATTTTCTTTGGAAAAATTCAAATTGATTGAAGTTTGTAATTTTTTTATTTACCAGTGTGAACTCCTCCAGATTGAGACATGAGTTATAGTTATAAAGGTAAATTCATGATTTAATTATTGAGCTTCGTTGGAGGTTTTATTTAATATGATTGGAATTTTCTAGCTAGGGGAACATGTATATTTTTGGATTTGAATCAAAATATTATATTGTTTTTTTTTTTTGCCTATCATTTATATTTATTTTGTATTTTTTAACTTTTATAATTAACAATGTTTCCAACTGGTTTGTTTTCTTGATGGGAACTTAAAGCAACATATTCTTCCAAAAATGAATATTAAACACAAGATAAACTTTAATTGCTTTCTGCTAGGAAAAATATGTGATTCCCCACAAGTAAATCAATCAATGGGAATAAAAATTAATGCGGAAAAATTAAATCAAAAGCAACACAAGAATTTTTACGTGGTTCCTTCAATGTGAGGTACGTCCACGGAATCGAAATCCGATTCCACTATCAACCAAAAAGTTTTCAAACAATTACAAATGAGACACCAATGGTCTCACAAAACCACCCTTAGGTTAATTCCAAATAATCACAAATAAACAAGAGGAAAGACCTCACCAAATAGATGAACAAAAATCTTCAGAATCAGAGTTGAAGAAGACCCAAAATAATAACCCAAATCAACATCACCAAAGCACCTAGCCGAAGATGCACTGAAAAATTCCAAAGCCCCTAATGAACTAAGCAAATCAACCCACATGGTTACCGAGGCTGAAACAAATCATGTAGCTACTGGTGCTTTGCTTTTTGGTGAAAACAATATGTATTCAAGCCACTGCTGCTGCTATCTACGGCTCACATAAACAATATTTATATATTGTTAAATCTTGGATTTGTTTTACTAAAATCCTAGTTGTTACCAAATTGAATCGGGTCTCCACAAATTAGATATAATATATAAAAATATATTATAACTAATACCAAACCAAATTAAACTCTTTTAATAAATCAATTGGGTCTCAAACTCCAATAAGGAGATATACCCCAACAATTCTCCCCCTATCGACTTAGGTGGAGACATCAACCATGCCTGCCAAAGTTCGACACTTTAAATGTTTGTCTCTCGACAAGGTCTTAGTCAACATATCCAAAATATTATCATCTGTGTGAACCTTTTCGAGTTGTAACAATTTCGACTCTAACACATCACAAATCCAATGGTATCTCACATCAATGTGTTTCGATCTCGAATGAAAAGTAGAATTTTTACTCAAGTGAATAGCACTTTGACTATCACAGTAAAGCACATACTTTTCTTGCTTCAAACCCAACTCTTGCAAAAATTTCTTCAATCATAACTCTTTTTTACAAGCTTCCGTAATGGCAATAAATTCAGCATCGATAGTTGAGAGAGTAACACATTTTTGTAATTTAGATTGCCATGCCACAGCTCCTCCTGCAAAAGTCATCAAATACCCCGAAGTAGATTTCCTAGAATCAACATCACCAGCCATGTCAGAATCTGTGAACCCATCAAGCATCGGCTTACCATCTCCAAAACACAAATACACCTTCGAAGTCCTTCGAAGATATCTAAAAATCCATTTTACCGCTGCCCAATGTTCTTTACTCGGATTAGAGAGAAACCGACTCACTACACCAACGGCGTGAGCAATATCCGGTCTTGTACAAACCATGACGTACATTAAAGAACTAACTGCTGAAGCATAAGGAACTTTCAGCATCTCTTCCTTATCTTTCTCACTTGTAGGACATTGATTCGAACTAAACTTGAAGTGACCCGCAAGTGGACAACCAACTGGCTTTGCTTTATCCATGTTGAATCTCTCAAGAACCTTCTCAATGTAGCTTTCTTGAGACAATCAAACCAGTCCCTCTTTGCGATCACGAACAATTTTCATACCAAGTATTTGCTTTGCCGGTCCCAAATCTTTCATAGCAACAGATTTGCTCAACTCCAATCTCAACCTGTTTATCATGGTAGAATCTTGACCCACAATTAACATGTCATCAACATAAAGCAAAAGAATAATAAATTTGCCATCCGAAATTTTTTTCACAAAACACAATGGTCCGAAGTGGTTTTAGAAAAATTATTATTCATCATGAAAGAGTCAAATTTTTTGTACCATTGCCGTGGGGCTTGCTTGAGACCATACAAACTTTTCTTCAATTTGCAAACAAATTTCTCTTTTCCTTTTTCCACAAAGCCTTCCGGTTGCTCCATATAAATTTCTTCTTCAAGATCACCATGCAGAAATGCGGTCTTCACATCAAGTTGCTCAACTTCAAGGTTCATACTTGCAGCCATGCCAAGTACAACCCGAATAGAAGACATCTTTACAACCGGTGAGAAAATCTCGTCAAAGTCAATGCCTTTCTTTTGCCCAAAGCCTTTTACGACAAGGCGTGCATTGTACCTCAAATTCTTGCCATCATTCTTCAATTTGAAAACCCACTTATTTTTCAGAATTTTCCTCCCTTTAGGCAACTTCACTAAATCATAAGTCTGGTTTTCAAGCAAGGAATTCATCTCATTATCCATGGCCTTTTCCAATCACCTTTCTTTGCTTGCTCAATTGCTTCTTGGTAGCTCTCGGGCTCCCCTTGATCGGAAATCAACACAAATTCATTGGGAGGATACTTTCTTGAAGGTTGTCGGTCCCTTGTAGATTTCCTCAACTCAAGTTGTGGTGGCGGTTCTTGAGTTGGATGCTCTTCCTCAATTTCTGGCACAACTTTATTAGGATTAGCATCATCCTCCACGTCTTCAATAGGTGGCTGCACATCTCGTTTTCGTCATCAACAGAAGATGAAAAAGATGGATCTATGTCAATGAGATCACTAGTTTTTGGCTTCGGTTGATCACCTTTGCCAAAGTCTTCAATTGTTTGGTCTTCAAGAAATACAACATCACGGCTTCGAATGACTTTCTTGGCGACCGGATCCCACAATCTATACCCGAATTCATCACGCCCATAGCTAAGAAAAATACATTGTCTTGACTTACTATCAAGCTTGGACCTCTCATCCTTTGGAATGTGAACAAAAGCTCGGCAACCAAATACTTTCAAGTGTTCATAAGATACATCTTTACCGGTCCAAACTCTTTCTGGAACATCACCATTCAAAGGATAGGAAGGAGACAAATTGATCACGTCAACCGCTATTTTCATTGCCTCACACCAAAAGGATCTTGGCAATTTAGCTTGTGAAAGCAAATACCTTGTTCTTTCCACAATGGTGCGGTTTATCCTTTCGGCAACGCCATTTTGTTGAGGAGTCTTCTTAACTGTCTTTTGGTGCCGAATACCTTGGCTGCGACAATACTCATCAAATGGCCCAATGTATTCATCACCATTATCTGATCGGACGCACTTCAATTTCTGCCATGTTTCTCTTTCAACCATGGCCTGAAAATGCTTAAATACTTCTAAAACTTGATCTTTAGTTTTTAGTAGAAAAACCCAAACTTTCCTTAAATAATCATCAATGAAAGTAACAAAATAAAGTGCACCACTATGTGTTCTAACTTTCAAAGGACCACAAACATCTGAATGAATCAACTCCAAAATATTTTCTTTTCTAGAAGTAACATTTTTCTGAAAAAAAACTCTATGTTGTTTACCCGCCAAACAATGAACACAAGTTTTAAGATGTGTACCTTTCAAACCGGATAGAAGCTCTTTCTTGAACAAAACTTGTAGCCCCTTTTCACTCATGTGCCCAAGTCGCTTATGCCACAATTCAGTAGAAGTATCATCTTCAAGTGCATTGACAACACCTTTACAAATTTTTCCTTGTATTGAATAAAGTGTATGAGTCTTCTTGCACTTAGCCACCACCAAAGAACCCTTTGTGAGCTTCCATATTCCATCACCAAATTTGTTGTTGAAGCCTTCATTATCTAGCTTCCCAGTAGAGATCAAATTGAGGCGAATGTCGAGAACATGCCTCACATCTTTAAGCAACAACTTGCAGCCCAAATTTGTTTCCAAGCAAACATCACCCATGCCGATAATCTTGGACAAACCTTCATTACCCATGCGAACAGAACCATAATCTCCTTTGGTGTAAGTAGTGAAGAAATCAACTCGAGAAGTCACATGAAAAGAAGCACCGGAATCAATCACCCAATTGCTCTCTTGGCCCACAAAATTGATACAATCATCTTCACAAACGACCATGAGATCATCGATAGTAACTGCCGTTGTGTCTTCTTGTTTCTTATCCACACTTTTGTCACGCCTTTTCTCCTTGTTCTTGAGCTTTCGACATTCTCGCTTTATGTGCCTTTTCTTATGGCAATAAAAGCACTCAATGTCTTTCTTTGAAAAAGAACCATCTTTTGATTTGTCATGGCTTTGATCATGACCATGAGGAGTCTTACTCCTCCCCCTTGTTTTGTTTCGGCCTCTCACAACAAATGCTTCTAAATGAGAGGAAACCGCTGATTTTCTTCTAGTTTCTTCATTCAATAAGCTGCTAGTGACTTGGCCCTTTGTGACAACTCCATTAGGTAACGAATTACTAACCGTCACAACCAAAGTCTCCAAACTTTCGGACAAAGAACTAAGTAGCATCAAAGCCTGCAACTCATCATCAAAAATAATTTTCATAGAAGCAAGTTGGTTAACAATACTCTTTATTTCATTCAGATGTTCCGGTATAGGGCTGCCCTTTTTATATTTTAAATTAACCAACTTACGAAACAAAAAGGCTTTATTTATGGCTGATTTTCTATCATAAAGACTCTCAAATTTTTTCCATAAATCATGTGCTGAAGTTTCAGTAGCAACATGATGAAACACACTGTCATCAATCAATTGACGGATAACACCAACGGCTTTTCGATTAAGCCTATTCCATTCATCGTCTTTCATACCCTCGGGTTTGCCACTATCACCCTCAATGGGTCCATACAAATCTTTACGAAATAATAGGTCCTCCATTTTAGTTTTCCAAGTTACCCAATTGCTTCCATTGAAGCTAGACATACGACCTACATTCCCCTCCATTAATTTACACAAATAAATAAATCCCAATAAATCGTAAGCTCTGATACCAGTTATTAGGGAAAATATGTGATTCCCTACAAGTAAATCAATCAATGGGAATAAAAACTAATGCGAAAAAATTAAATCAAAAGCAACACAAGAATTTTTACGTGGTTCCCTCAATGTGAGGTACGTCCACAGGATCGAAATCCGATTCCACTATCAACCAAAAAGTTTCCAAAAGATTACAAACGAGACACCAATGGTCTCACAAAACCATCCTTAGGTGAATTTCAAATAATCACAAATAAACAAGAGGAAAGACCTCACCAAATAGATGAACAAAAATCTTCAGAATCAGAGTTGAAGAAGACCCAAAATAATAACCCAAATCAACATCACCAAAGCACCTAGCCGAAGATGCACTGAAAAATTCCAAAGCCCCTAATGAACTAAGCAAATCAACCCACATGGTTACCGAGGCTGAAACAAATCATGTAGCTACTGGTGCTTTGCTTTTTGGTGAAAACAATATGTATTCAAGCCACTGCTGCTGCTATCTACGGCACACATAAACAATATTTATATATTGTTAAATCTTGGATTTGTTTTACTAAAATCCTAGTTGTTACCAAACTGAATTGGGTCTCCACAAATTAGATATAATATATAAAAAAATATTATAACTAATACCAAACCAAATTAAACTCTTTTAATAAACCAATTGGGTCTCAAACTCCAATAAGGAGATATACCCCAACACTTTTTGAATTTAATTATGTGTCGGTTTACAATCTTAAAAAATACTTATCCATTATAACGCTGTTTAATCATGTTCCAATTAATAATGTAACTTTTCTTTTCTATAAAATACATGTCTCACACTCTTTTTTTTGGGTTTCCATTGAACGATACCCTCAATGAGTTAGAAGAGTGTAGGAATAACCTAAACTCTTACATTAGGAAAAAATACACCGATATTCTCCAGATTTTGCTTTAAAGTTAATGATTTTGGTGTAAACTATCTTAATTTGTTGGGGTTTGATGGGTTTTGATTTCTAAAATTTGAAATGAATTTGATAGGTTTTATTTGCAGAAATTCGCAGAAATTCGAAGTCGTTTCGCTTGAGACATCAGCCCCGGGAACAAGTTTTCCGGCTTCGGCGCTTTCCGGCACATCCCCGTGAGTTTACTCTCTCTATCTCTCCTAGAAATGTTTATAGATATATGAATATATAAACATGTGAATTTGTGAGCAGAAATGGTATGTTCTCTCTCTGTCTCTCTCTTATTTTGCTTTCTATGGATATCTATGAAAAGCCATGAAATTATTGTTGTATTTTTCTTATCAAAATCAGACCAAATTGAATAAAAGATTTTGCCATGAATACTTTCATCCCATGAATACTTAAACTTCTATCAGATTTTAGATTTTAGATTTAGATTTTAGATTATTCAAACTTTCCATTGTTTTTTTAATGTGTTGGGTTAGTTTTAGGTTTCTTTATCAGTTCAAATATTTAAGATTTCATCAGATTTTTAAACTTTCATCCGATAAATATATCGAAATTCTACCATAAATCGGCCCATAAATCAATAGTTTCATGATATTTTTATCAACCCATAAATCAGTAGTTTGTACCAAAAAAATTATGTCCTGTTTGGTTGGAAAGAAAGTGAGGGAAATTGGTTGTGCATTTGATGATGGTTGTGTTCCATTGTATTTATTTTCAATGTGTTGGGTTAGTTTTATTTAGGTTTTCTATGCCATTTGTAGAATACTTGATAGTTTTACTTGGGTTTTTTCCTTGCTGCACTTCCTTGCTGCGAAAACTTTTATCTGATAAAGTTTCTGCCATGAACACTTTCATCCCATGAATACTTAAACTTCCATCAGATTTTAGATTTTAGATTTTAGATTTTTCAAACTTTCCATTGTTTTTCAATGTGTTGGGTTAGTTTTAGATTTTTTTTATCAGTTTAAATATTTGAATTTTCATCAGATTTTTAAACTTTCATCCCATAAATATGTCAAGTATTCCATCATAAATCAGCCCATAAATCTGTAGTTTCATCATATTTTTATCAGCCCATGAATTAGTAGTTTGTACCCAAAAAATTATGTCCTGTTTGGTTGGTAAGAAAGTGGGGGTAATAGTAAAGAAAGTGAAATTTGGGCTCAAATTTTTTTTTTTAGCTTTCTGAGAATGAAAAGATCAGTTTAAATATTTAAACTTTTATCCCATAAATATTTTAAACTTTCATCATAAATCAGATTTTTGTGGCAACTAACTATCAAGTATTCCACAAATGGCATCAGATTTTTATCAGCCCATAAATCAGTAGTTTGTACCAAAAAAATCCTGTCCTGATTGGTTGGTAAGAAAGTGGGGGTAATAGTAAAGAAAGTGAAATTTGGGCTCAAATTTTTTTTTTTAGCTTTCTGAGAATGAAAAGATCAGTTTAAATATTTAAACTTTTATCCCATAAATATTTTAAACTTTCATCATAAATCAGATTTTTGTGGCAACTAACTATCAAGTATTCCACAAATGGCATCAGATTTTTATCAGCCCATAAATCAGTAGTTTGTACCAAAAAAATTATGTCCTGTTTGGTTGGAAAGAAAGTGAGGGAAATTGGTTGTGCATTTGATGATGGCTGTTTTCCATTGTATTTATTTTCAATGTGTTGGGTAAGTTTTTTTTGGGTTAGTTTTATATAGGTTTTCTATGCCATTTGTGGAATACTTGATAGTTTTACTTGGGTTTTTTCCTTGCTGCACTTGGTGCGGAAACTTTTATCTGATAAAGTTTCTGCCATGAACACTTTCATCCCATGAATACTTAAACTTCTATCAGATTTTAGATTTTAGATTTTTCAAACTTTCCATTGTTTTTTTAATGTGTTGGGTTAGTTTTAGGTTTCTTTATCAGTTCAAATATTTAAGATTTCATCAGATTTTTAAACTTTCATCCCATAAATATGTCGAAATTC
>NW_021024542.1:253404-266573 GCF_004153795.1 Camellia sinensis
TACTCTTTGATTTAAGTTTTGTAATTTGAATTATATTTTTTATAAACCGTCAATCCGCCTGAACCGCCAAGGCAAATCCGTCATTATTTGCCAACCGAACTGCCAGTTTTTGATAAGAAAAATGACAAATTCTAATGACAGTGTGATATATCTTAAGGCACGGGTTATATTCTAATTCTAACGATAGCCAAATTTTTGTTTGGCCCAAGAGTGATATATCTTCAAGTTTGTTGGTGGAATTGAGGTCTTGATCATCATTTCTGTTGGTGGAATTTATCTTGCAATTTATGTGTTAAGCTTTATTAATCTGGGTTTGAGTTGTTTGAAGTGTGATAAAATTACCGGTTTTGTTTGTGCATATCAGCTCCAATTTTGTCATTTCTGTTGCATTTGTGTTTGTGTTCATAAAAATTAATTCAAAAACTTGGCAGAAAGTTTGTAATCTCTAGGTTTGTGTTTATTTATGTGTGTGAGAATATGTATTTTATCTTTCAAGTTTTATTTTTCCCTTTTTTGATAAATTTCTTGACCCACAACAATGGTGGAAACAACATAGAGAATACCCTAAAAGTTCCATGGTCATCTTCTTTATTTATTCATCAGATCCAAAGCTCACAAACCCGTGGTACTAAAGGAGGGGTGGATTCTGCGAATGAACTCTCAGCTTTTTAAATTTTTTTATTTTATTTTTTATTTTTACATAGCCGTATTGTTTTTTTTTTTGGACAGAGGATGCTCACTCTCTTTAGCTACATTGCTGGATGGATGTTTTTGTGGTCCTTGCTTTATTGTTCCAGTCCCTTGATCCAATTTCATGGTGTGTTCATTTGAGCAAACCAAATGGATAGTTAGAGTTATTTGATTTTTTTTAAAAAAAATTATCAGTTGTTCATAGCATTTGACTTAAGGAAACAGAGAGTCTTCGTTTGAGAAGAGAGAGGAACGGAGGGGATATCAATCGGTGAGAGAGACAGACAGTTGAGAAGATTAATGTTTTACAGTCTTTGGGGGAGAGAGACTGAGGTAATAGAGAAAGGAGAGAGAGTAGGTGAGAAAATTAAGAGATTTCAATTTGGGAGAAGTGCAATTTATCTTGGGAAGAATTTTTTTTATTAAAAATATCAAAAATGCTACATATTCTTAAAAAAATATAACTTGATAACTCTAACTCATCTGTGATTGGTCAAGAAAGGAAAGAAAAAAAATAAAAATATATGATTGGTTTACATCATTTTGGGAGTCATGGAGGTTCCTAATTTTGGGGGTTCCTGAAATTTATTTGGGTTACTAATAAATTGGTGTTTCATTTAAGTTTCATGTCTTCATTTAGGAAATTTTCTCCTTCCTAGGAATTCATTACCTACTCTTTGAAAAGAAAAGAAAAAAAACAAAAAACAAAAAATTTGACTACATTCCTCTCTAATTTTGATTTATATTTTAATCTCATCATTAATTGTACCGTGCCTTCAGGCACGGGCATGCGCTAGTACATATACATTTCACATTGTGCGCGCTCTCTTTGTCTCTCTCTGATTTTTCATAATACATATATATATATATATGTGTGAAATTGGGGTTTTATTTGTGTGGTCCGATTGCATGTTACTTGCAATTTGTTGGTGGGTGGGTTGGTGGGTATTAATGGCGGCGAAGAAGGTGTGCGAGATGTCATCGTGGTCGTCGAAGAAGCTGATGGAAGAGTTGCAGCGATGGAGTGGTATGAAGCCCAAGGGGGTGAGCCTCAGGTACATGATGGAGTTCGGATCCACACCCACCGCAATTTGCTCTTTTAAGATCAAGAAACCCAAAAGAAACATCCTATTTGGACAACCCTTCCCATGATCATCCATCATTAATATCTATATAATACAAGAGATGTAGAGATATATATGTCCAGTTCAGCCAAGTTCTTTACAATTCATTTTCCTATATCCCAAACAAGAAGATGAGTACTCAGACAAATACCAAGGCCATCGTAGCTAACGCCGCCGCCGCCGCCGCCGCCACCGCCACTGCTGAGCAAAGATGCTGAGAGGGGCAAAATGGGTTAAAGTTGGGATTGAATTGAGACCCAATTGGAAGGGAAAGCAAACCCAGATGTAGATTGATTTGAGAGAAAGGCCGAGGAATTGGGGATTAGGGCTTGTGGTTGGCGAGGAAAACCATTCCGATTCCTTCGAATGCATAAACAGCCACACCTAAACCATAAAAAAACACAGAGAAGCCTCCAAAAGCTTCGATCTCGGAGCCATGGCGGTAGTGATGATCGAAGATGCTACAGGTTTCCTTCAACAGACATTGATGATGTTTTTGATGATGGCGATGACATAGTTGATGTTATGTTGATGTTGATGTTGATGATGTTGTTATAGGTAATAATGTAAACTCTATATACAATATATCAAAAACATATATCATATCAAAAATAAAAAGGACTAAATGGTTTAAAAAAAAAACACTCAGGACTAACTAGAGCAACATTTATTGAAATGGGATTTATGAGTAATTTTTCCTTAAATTAATTATAAAAAAATAAAATAAATTAAAAAGTTAATAAAATAAAATGTTATATTTAAATTATAATTATTATTTTTTCCCTCATAAAAATTAAAAAAATCAACAAAAATAAACTTTTTATTGGGATTAAAATAATTAAAAAGTAAAAAAAACTAACCATACTTTTCAAATGAAGCCTAAAGCTTAAGGTAGTGTTTGGTAGAGTTTTAGAATTATGATTTGATAATAGAGTTGTATTTTGATTTTGTGAGTTTTGAAATTATGATTTTAAAAGAGAAAATCTGTTTGGTTATGAATTTTGAATTGAGTTTTGAATTTTTGATGCGACATATGAAATGAGAAAAGTTGTTTGGTTATGAGTTTTCAAAACTTAATTAAAAAACTTATAACTCATAATCAAATATACAATTTAAAATTCTATTGAAAATTTTATTCATCGCTCATAACCAAACTCTTTTTAACATTCATTTCAAAAAAATAAGCCACAAAAATAATTTCTATATTTAAAAAATATCAAAAACAAATATAATTTTTTTTTATCCAAATAATAGGTGGAGATTGGCGATTGACAATTGACAATTGCAAAAAAAAATAAAAAAATACAATGTTCTTGTCAACCAATCGGACGTCCGAGAGGATGACCAGATAGACCTAAAATTCAAAAACTCCTCTGCTTTTCAGAATAGAGAAGACAAAAGATAAAGAGTATGTACGAATCTGCCAAACGTAAATGAGAAATATGTTTTGAAATATATGGTGGAATCACATTTTCCAAACTCCATCCAAACAGTACATGCAAACGGAGTGGTGAAATTATGATTACAAAGTTGCACCAAACACAGCCTAAGTTTCTCTCACGTTGAGATCTTAACATAAGAGAATTTGAGAGGCTCGTAAAACTTATTACGGAATTTCATTTTAATGATTCGAACCGTTCATTTTGTAAGGCGCTCATGTATATTATTCATGAAAAAAATTAGTCAATCCGATAATCGTAATTTTTTTATTTCATCATATTTGACTCTAAAAAAAATGGATGGTCTATTTCAAATATATATTTGTCGTCTATTTTTTTAAAAACAAATGTAATAAAATAAAATTAAAAATTATGATTATTGGATTTACGTAAAAAATTTTATGGATATATTGAGGATCCTATAAAATGAATAGTTCGGATCATCAAAACGATACCTGTAATAGGTCCTACGAACCTCTCAAATTCTCTCATGTTGAAATATCAACATAAGAGTGAGAGAAGTCCAACCCTTATTGTAATTTGAAAATTTGTACAAATTTATTTGATGCAATTTATGTTTATCATTTATTAAGTCAAAACAGCTTAAATAAATTGATAAAAGTTGATTGGCCATATTTGGTGCAACTTATTATAAGTTAAAAGTTGTTAACAAAAAAATAGAAGACAAACCTTAACTTTTAGATAATCATTTTATTTAAATTATGTATGCCTAATGAACTATAAGTATGAGTCGAACCAAACAATTTGACACATATTTTCAAATTAAAATAAGTTATAAACTGGGAGATGAATGTTGTTAGATTCTGATTTTTATTACTAGAGTCTCATTTGTCAACTATATATTTTAGTCAAAAAATTACTATAAATTATCACATTATTCTCTCTACTTTTCTAAACATTTTTTTTCGTAAAAAGCTAAAAAGTTGCTAAAATAGCATGTTTCCCAACTAGGCCTAGGTCTCGTTTGGGAACTAAATATTTTAGTTAAAAATTTAAAAAGTCACTAGAAGTTATTACATTACTATTTGTATTTTTCTATATATCTTTTTGTAAAAAAACAAAAAAAAATTAAAATAACCTATTTCCAAATGAGGTCTAAACAAAATTATTATAGTAGTTTGAATTCGTTTGCGATGTAGGTTGATCTTTTGACTTTTTAGCAATTTTAACCTAGGGTTAAAAGGTTTCATTTGGGATAGGTTTTTTGACTTTTTTGACTTTTGTGAAAGAAAAAATGAAATAATTATAGATTAGATGTAATTTTTTTTATCATATTTGGCTAAAATAACTAATTTTGTCACATATGACTATTTTAACCCAAATGTATATCCCAAACGGAGCCTTTATAAATTATATGTTCCCTAATTGTTAAATAATAAAATTAGGTTGGGAGTTTAAAACTTTTAGACATTGCTAAGATAATTTATTCATTGTGGGTCAAAATGAACCTCGTTTGGGAAGTTGATTATTTTAATAGGTTATTTTAGTTTTTGACTATTTTAATAGATTATTTTAGTTTTTAACTATTTTAATAGGTTAAATTTTTTATGTTTGGGGAGATGATTGGATTTTATTTTTTATTTTTTATAATTAGATGTGATTTTGTGAGAAAGAAAATGAAATGATTATCAATTTGATGTGACTTTTTATCTTATTGAATATTTTAACTTATTTTATCTTTTTATGAATTTTAACCTAAAAAAAATAAAAACAAATAGTAATAATAATAATACTACTACTACTACTACTACTACTAATAATAATAATAATATTCTGTTGCCAAACCGGCCAAAATTTGATCACTCCACATCACAAAACTAGGGATTTCATAGAGAGTTGCGAACTTGGGGGCTTTTTCCAAATTAAGGTAAAATAGCAATCTATTTCCTAAATTAGGTATAGTTTGGACTGAATTCTCAAACTAGGCTAAAATATGATTAGAAACCACGCTTTCACTGTTTTTGTAACCTAACCGCGAAAAATTTGTAAAATCGTAAAAGCCTGGTTACCAACCACGCTTTTAATTAAGAAAGCGTTGTTACAAACCACGTTTTTAATTAAGAAAGTGTGGTTACAAACCACGTTTTTAAGGAAATTTGATCTATACAGAAAGCGTTGTTTCTAACCACGCTTTTAAATAAATTTTTTCAGAAAACGTGGTTCACAACTACACTTTTACGAAATAATTTTTTTTTTCAAAAAACGTGGTTCATAAACACATTTTTACATAAAATTATTTTGTAATCAAAATATAAGACAAGCAGGGAGGTAGCTCAAATGGTAATGCACTCCTTTTCGTAGGAGAGATACGGATTCAATCCTTCACATCTCCAAATTCTATACTTTATATATTTATTATGTAATTTTTTTTTTGTCAAAAAAAAGTAAAACATTTGTTTGGTTAACTAATATTTATAATAAAAATTATATTTCAAATAAAAATTTTTTTTAATTTTTTTAATATTTAAAATATTAAAAAATTATACAACACATAGATGTATGAAATATAATGCACATTAAAATAAATAAATAAATATTTAAAATATAAAATATTTACCCTAAAAAAATAAATTCAAAAAATTTCAAAATTTATAACCAAACAAATTTTTTCTTTTCAAAATTCATAACTCAAAATACGACTCCACACTCAAATCATGATTATAAAAATAATTTTAAAAAATAAAATAATTTTTTTAAAATTTTTTCTTTTAAAATAAAGTTTTGGCTGGAGTCCAACATGGCATAAAGAGCCAATGACATTCAGACGCACGGCAAGAGAAGGACGAGCCACATCAGCAGACAAAGATCTGCAAAGTTATTGCCACTGCACATCACCATTAATGCAACCCATCACAGCATTTATTACGATAACACCTCTCCGTCGGAACAGGACTCCCTTACCCTGAACAAGGTAAGCTACAGCATAGGCTTTCGGCGAGGAGGGCAGGTCGGAAGGGACAGCGAAATGATTACCAAAGGATATAAGCAAACGTTGAAGACAAGAAGAATGTTAAACTTTTTATCTCTAATCTCTCCCTTTATACTCCACTTCTTTTCCTAACTTGCTTGTCGGAGGGTTTCCCGGGAGACTACCCCGTTCCCCGTTGAACTTGTTTGCAGGTTATCCGGTGGGTTTGCTCATTTGGACTTGGGCTTGAGGAGTTTGGACCAGTCTGATCCATTCACTGGAATAAACTGTATTATCAGTTACAATAAAATATTTTGTCACCATCGTAACCAAATCGTAACCAAACACATAATAAAAAAAATAAAAAATTTAAAAATATATTTATAAAATAAAATTATATATTTATAATAAAAATTATATATTTAAAATAAGAAAATAAAATTTTTTAATATTTAAAATATTAAAAAAATATAACACATAAATATTTATTTATTTATTTTAATGTGCATTATATTTCATATATTTATGTATTATATTTTTTTAATATTTTAAATATTAAAAAATTTAATTTTTTATTTTAAATATAATTTTTATTATAAATATTAGTTAACCAAATAAATGTTTTACTTTTTTTTGACCAAAAAAAAATTACGTAATAAATATATAAAGTATAGAGTAAGTGGAAGGGAGGAAAAAAATTTGAATTGAATTTGAAAGTAATAAATATATAAAGTATAGAGTAAGTGGAAGGGAGGAAAAAAATTTGAATTGAATTTGAAAAAAACAAGAGTTTGGAGATTTGGGGGATTGAATCCTGTATCTCTTATGGAAAGGAATGCATAACCATTTAAGCAAATTCTCTACTTTTCTTATATTTTGCTTACAAAACAATTTTATGTAAAAGTGTGTTTGTGAACCACGTTTTTTGAAAAAAAAAAAATTTATTTTGTAAAAGCTTGTGAACCACATTTTCTGAAAAAAAAATTATTTAAAAGCGTGGTTAGAAACAACGCTTTCTGTATAAATTAAATTTCCTTAAAAATGAGATTTGTAACCACGCTTTTATGATTTTACAAAATTTTCACGGTTGGGCTACAAAAACGGTGAAAGCGTGGTTTCTAATCACGTTTTAGCCTAATTTGAAAATTCCGTCCAAACTAGACCTAATTTAAAAAATAAATTGCTAGTTTATCTTAATTTGGGAGAAGGCCCTGCGAACTTTGATCTGGGATGTCCTAGGCGGTGCATGTGCTTAATTGTTGGATTTAAAAGTGTAATTTTAATTAAATGTTTACATTTATTCATGATTTTAACGATATTTATAGTCGGAATAAAGATTATTTTGGAAAGTTAATTTTTTAGTTTTTTTGATTTGTTTTTTTTTTTTTGAAAACATGTATAAAAAAATTAAAAAGGTGATATAATTTAAAATATGTTAAAAACCAAAAATTGACTTAACTATGTTCCCAAATTGGCCATATTTGAACAAATTATAATATTTTTTTATAAATTAAAAATTAATGTTGATTTGATAGTTGTAAGAGAAAAAAATAAAGCGATTATAGTTTGAATGTGACATTTTGTCTTATGGGATAAAATGATCTATTTTATCTTTATTGACTAATTTAATCCCAAAATTGCATCCCAAACAATCCCTAAATATGTAATTAAACCCAAAAAAAAATATGAGTCTCATAAATTTAACACAAATTAATTGAGTTTTTTTTCCCTTAATATTCTAAAAAAAAAAAAACAATTTAGAGAATTAACTCACTTTTCAAGCTATTTGGAAAACTAATTTGCTTTTTGAAATTGCATTTTGAAATTAAAATCGTATTTTCAACATGCAATTTTAACTTGAAATTACATATTGAAAATACAATTTTATGATGACATAGAATTCACTAAGATATATTGCATTTTCAATTCAAAATTACATTTTCAAAATGAGATTTTAAAAAGCAGGTTAGTTTCCCAAATAGTTTGAAAGTTGAGTCGTTTTTTTCTCAAATAGTTTGAAAAGTGAGTCAGTTTTTAAAATTATTATTTTTAGAATATTTTTTTAAAAAAAACTCCAAGTTTATTGACTTGTCTTTAATATAAATAGACTAGTGTGTGCCCGTGCCTGAAGATACGGTGTAAATAATATTGAAATCAAAATGTAACTGTAAATTGTACGTATCATGTTCAAATTTGTAGAGTCTGTAGCACTTGATAAAAGATCAAGTCAGCACTCTTACCATAAATATCTGACTGAAATAACATAATACAAACAACATAAATACCATAACCTGACAAATAGTAGTATTTAGAAATTGTTTACATATTAAGATACGGAAAACAAATATTTGAAATAATTTTCCAATCAATTTGAAGAAAGCATTGACACGTCTCTACATCGCGGAGGGAGCCCCGATATTAAATTTTCTGCAACAAAGAATAGACAATCTATATAACAAAACACACAAATGGTCATCCAATTTTGTAATCAACTATAGATTGAAAAACTAAATGCATCATATTATAAAGAAGAAATCAACTCTATGCCATAGCATCCCAACAATATAGCAATACATTTTTCATAAAACCGCTTAAATGGTGAAATTTAATAGCTCCGACAGATATTGTTGGGATGCTACAAACAAATATTGCAACAAACACAAAAAACAATTTTAATAAACATCAAATAGCTCCAACTATTAATAGGTACAAAAAATATATTGCTTAAATCCGCCGTAGCACAATCTATAAATTGTGCATTTATAAGTACAAAAGGAAAAAAAAATGTATAGAGTTTCAAAATCAGAATAATATCAAACAATACTAAATTTTCAAAAGGAGCATGAGAAGTAGTTGACCTTAGATACGTTTCATTGGTACAAAGGAGCATGAAACCTGTTATAAGAAAGAAACTTGTTCTAGATGAGAAATCAACAATTATACATGAAAACAAAATACAAACACACCTAAAAACACTCATACAGAGATATCCCAAATTAACGTGTGCATCTTTAGACAAAAATAAAGACATTAAATTAACTTGAGGTAAAAAAATAAAGTAAGATTTGCTACTACATAATCCAAACAAATATTATATTAAAAACACTTAAGCCAAACTTAGCTATGCAGGAAATGCAAAAATATTGGGGAATAAAAGGCTTTACAAAAATATTAGAAATGTAACAAAGTCCACATTTGTGGAAAGCTTTACAAAAAGTGGGTGCTATCGTCTGCTTTACAAAATGTGTATATTTTACAAAAATATGTGTTTGATAATGTCTTCAAATTTGTTCTTTACCACAATTCTTACGAACGCCTCATCAATTTCCGAACATATCACTATAACAAAACTTTAGGGTAAACAATATTTGTAGTGGAATCTGGCTCATTCATGGGAAGAGGATACTGATACGATCAAAAGATATGCATCTGGATAATGCCACGTACAGTTACCCATGACTAAAAACTATGGGTGGGCAACGGTTTATCCGAACCGCTCAAACCGCCCAATCCACTCAACCCGCATATAAATGGGCAGTTTCGCAAACATAATGAGGGCGGATGCGGTTTGAAAGATGAAAAATTTGCAGGTTGCGGGCAGGTCGCGGATTAAACCTGCAACCCGCAAAAACCGTCCGCACTTTAATTATTATTATTATTATTATTTATATACCAACTTTGTAACTTTAACAAAAGCACCATTATGTTCTCTATGACACTAGGATCCTTATTTTTAAGTATTTCTCAACTTTCTTAATGTCGTAGAATTATCAAGTCCTAAACTTGGTTTTTTATATGATTTTCATTGGTGACTCATCTACTTTTTCCTAATAAAATTTTCCTTCTGGTGGTCAATGGAACTTCTAGTTCGATTATTGATCAATGAACTGACAATTCTAATTGCGTACAACCTTTAATGCATTGATGTACATTTTTTAATGCATTGATATACATTTTTTTCATGGCAAAAATGCTAGTGTAGGTCTCTTTGTTTTGGATACTTTCATTTAATGCATTGATATTCAATTTTTATTTGTAAACTCATCAGAAAATTGTTGTCAAATGATCACAAATATATAAAATGAATCTGATGCCTAAATTCGATGGGGAAAAAAACTCAAAAATTAATTTTTAAAGAAAAAAGTGTAAACCGCAAACCGCCCGCACATCCGCAAACCCTATCCGCACAAACTGCAAACCGCACTGCGGGCGGTTGCAGGTTGACTTTTTCCCAAACCGCATAGATGGAGGCGGGTCAAAACCGAACCGCAAACCGCACAAAACCGATCCGCGAACACCCCTACTAAAAACAGGTGTACGCAAATCAACCTCAACAAATTTCACAAATTGTCCTTGAGATTTATTAATTGTCAAGGCGTATTCATTGTAGGTCAAAATGAACCTCATTTGAAAAGTTGATTACTTTAATAGGTTATTTTAGTTTTTGGCTATTTTAGTAGATTATTTTAGTTTTTGACTATTTTAATAGGTTAAATTTTTTATGTTTGGGGAGATGATTAGAATTTTTTTTTTATAGTTAGATGTGATTTTGTGAGAAAGAAAGAGAAATGATTATGAGTTGGATGTAATATTTTATCTTATTAATTATTTTAACTTATTTTATTTTATTTTATGAATTTTAATCAAAAAAAATAAAAATAAATAATAATAATAATAATAATCTGTTGCCAAACCGGCCAATATTTGATCACCCCACTTCGCAAAGCTAGGGATTTCATGGAGAGTTGCGAACTTTGATTTGGATGTCCTTGGCGGTGCGTGTGCTTAATCGTTGGGTTTAAAAGTGTAATTTTAATTAAATTTTTACATTTATTCATGATTTTTTTAATGATATTTATAGTCGGAATAAAGATTATTTTGGAAAGTTAATTTTTTAATTTTTTTGATTTTTTTTTTTAAATATAAAAAAAAATTAGAATGTGATATGACTCAAAATCTGTTAAAAACCAAAAATTGACTTAACTATGTTCCCAAATTGGCCATAGTTGAACAAATTATAATATTTTTTTTATAAATTAAAAATTAATGTTGATTTGATAGTTGTAAGAGAAAAAAATAAAACGATTATAGTTTGAATGTGACATTTTGTCTTATGGGCTAAAATGATCTATTTTATCTTTATTGACTAATTTAATCCCAAAATTGCATCTCAAACAACCCCTAAATATGTAATTAAACCCCAAAAAACAAAAAATGAGTCTCATAAATTGAACACAAGTTTATTGGGTTTTTTTTTTTATAATATTCTTTAAAAAAAATTTTTAGAGAATTGACCCACTTTTCAAGCTATTTGGAAAACTAATTTGCTTTTTGAAATTGCATTTTGAAAATATAATTTTAAATTGAAATCCCATTTTCAACATGCAATTTCAACTTGAAATTACATGTTAAAAATGTAATTTCATGATAACATGGACTTCACTAAGATATATTACATTTTTAATTTAAAATTGCATTTTCAAAATGAGATTTTAAAAAGTAAGTTAGTTTCCCAAATAATTTGAAAAGTGGGTCATTTCTCTAAATTATTTTTTTTAGAATATTTTAAAAAAAAACTCCAAGTTTATTGACCTTTCTTTAATATAAATAGATTAAATGAAATTGAGGTACATGGTGTGTGGAGATAATAATAATTAATGATAAAATATACAATTCAATATATAATGGATAATAATTTTCTTATTTTTTATTCATATAATTACTGAATAATTGATAATAAAGGGGCAAGGTGATGTGGATTTAAATTTTAAAATAGTCTAATATATTTCTATAAAAGTTATATTGTTGGTTGTGTTTTTTAACATTAAAGGATTCATTTGCTTCAGTAAAAGCTTGAAAGTGTTGAAAATGAAATTTTTGTATAACTTTATAAATATAGAGTGGTGTTTAATTGGGGGGAATGCTATGGTACATGTAGGTTATGATATTTCTGTGTTTACTAATGTCATAACTCAATCTGATAGGAATTATTATAATAAAAAAAGGAACAAGGTACAACTAAATACTACATAAAATATAACTAAAGAATTTTATATCATAATTGTGTGGGTGATTTTTCGACCACACTGTCCGCTTAGTAACCAGCTGGAGAGCACTGGCAGAATAGATGACACCTAACTGACCTGCAACAGAAATATAAGAATCCCGCGGTGGTTTCGACCACCCGGGGGCACTCCGACGATCAAGTCAGTATATCTCTTAAAGATAAATCAAGTACTAAACTCACAAGCTTGAGTATCCAAAGCATACCTTAGACCCATGGGGGTGCCTCTCTTTTATAGCCAATACAATCCTAGTCCCAATAGGAGCCTGGCCCTAATGGACTTAGGATTACTGCTAATCTGGGACTCCCAGTGGGATTAGGATAAACTCTCTAAGAGTCTTATCTTTACCCAAACTGAAGTCTTCTCCCAATCTAGGACTCTTGTCCATATCCAAGTTGAGTTCCCTCTTCATTCTAGGACTCTTGTCCCTTATCCGCTTATCTCGGATTCCGATATCTTCGGAGGCAACCTCGGCCTAGCCGAGATGACCTCGGCACAACGACCAAGACACGTGGCACCTCGGCTGACACGTCGGCGCCACCTTGCCACGTTTTGGTACTCTGAAAATATATCCCCACAACTGCCCCTAGGTTCTATTACCTAGGCATTCTGAGGTGATGAAACCTACACTGTTCGTTCATCTGTGCCCCTCTGTCCGAGATCAAACTCGCCGTCCTCAAAGTTCCCTGGACCATACTGTCCACTTGTGTCAAGTATCAAGATTCATGCCTTCTAGACTACTTGAGATCGCACCTCCTAGCCGAGGTTTATGGTTCTATCAATTCGTAAACTCCAGAAGCTTTGCAACTGCGCATGAGCTACCATGCATACGCTCCTCAACCGTTTTGTTCATGCGTCATCCCTTACTGGGCTTGTACGCGCTTATTAGGTTTGCGTCGTTTCTGCGTACGCTGCCTGACAA
>NW_021024542.1:271286-375014 GCF_004153795.1 Camellia sinensis
GATCACGATCTTGGTCGGGAAAGTACATGTATAGAATCCATCACCTCAGTTTGCCGAGGTAATAGACTTAGGGGCAGTTGTTGGGGACATATTTTTAGGTAGTCCACGTGGCCGAGGTTGTTAGCCGAGGTGCCACGTGGACAGACCATGGTGCTGAGATATGGTGTGATAATACCGAAATTCAAGATATTTGGATGAAGAACTAGAGTCCTAGATGACATCGAGCTACCTATTTGGATATAGATGAAACTCTTGAGGGAGTTAATCTTAATCTGAATAATGTGAGTTGTGAGTTGGCACCAAGAAACAAGGACTCAAATGTCCACTCGTCAAGAATCAAGAACCATGAACCATCATGTTTCATTTCATCTAGGGCCAACATCTCGATAGAGATTGCACTGCTAGCAGAGATCATGATTTGCTAGTTCAAGAACATCAAGATCCTAGTATCAACTTATCAGAAACCAAGAATAAACAAGTTCTGCCTCCATCCAAATTCAACATCTCAACCAAGATCAACATCTCAACTGAAATCATCATGTCAACCAAGATCACCATCTCAACCGAGATCGTCATCTCAACCGAGGTCATTATCTCTACCGAGATCAATATCTCAACTGAGATCGCACTTCTCAATCAAGATCATCATTAGATTGGAGCGTACCAACCATGTCCCCATCATGTCGCATCAGTTCTGCCCTCCACCGCCCGATGTCAGCACGGGCACGTCGGGATTTGAAATTATAACTTTTTGCCATATTTTTCTAATTCCAGCAAAACCATTTCATCTTTCTATTTCGTCTCTATCTGTGTCCCTAGACTCCCTTTCTCTTGGTTTCTGCAAACCATCATTGTTGTTCTTGAAGCATTCATTACTATGAAGACTTCCTTTGTGCCCAAGGTTCAAACTCTACTAGCTGAACCAGACTAACAGCCAAGCGTTTCATTAGTTGCTCCACACATCAACCCACCATCTTAATGGCAGTGAAAACATCGACATAGCGACAATCTTGCAGTTAGAACCAAGAACAGGAAACACCAAGGTCCTAAGCTCCCAGCCTTAGACCTTGATAATTTTCTAATCGCCTTATCTATGAATAACCATTGTCGTAGCCAATGACGACATGTCTCACCGAACTCTTGTCGTAGAAGACCTTCTTGTTGACATCCCTGATGTCATAACTATGCAATCCACTCCATCTCCTTAGAGTCAATCCAACATGCTCATGCCTCCAGCAACTCAATATCTCAAAAGAGAAGCACATGAAGCAAATGGACCAAGTTACTACTACCAAAGCCAAGGCCAATGTTAAGGCCAAAAAAACAAGTCAACATGGCCTATAACAAAGGCTACTATCTTGACTGGATGGTAGCCCTGAAAAAGATGTCTGTCCCCGAGGACTCACCTCTCCGTGATATGGGTCAGCTCAATGTCTATTTCCCTCCCTCTCCCAATCAATCTGAGGATGAGGCTGAGGAAGTAAAAGAGGCCGACGACGAGGAGGCTGGAGACAAGGAAGAGACCGAGGCTGAGGTTGCTGAGAAAGAATCTGAAGTTGCTACTGGGGCCAAGTCTCAAACTCTAAATGAGTAAGTCTTTGACTTGACTCAGGATGAGGAGGATGACGTTCAAAAGACCAATTTTGAGGCCGAGATCGAGACTGCCAACAAGAACCTAGATGACACATTGCATGAGATCGACGCCGAGGTCCAAGCTGAAAAATCTGCCCAGTTGTCTGCCAAGGCTAACACAATGCCAATTGCCAAGGTAGGGCAGACTGTGGAAAATGCATGAACTTTGGTTTTTCCTCCTTTTTGTACTTTTCCTTCTTACTTTTGGACAGCTGTAATCTTTTGTTTGAAAAATGTTAGCTTTATATTTGGCCCATTTTTTCTTTGTAGATGAACAAGTAATCTCTTATGTTAGGCCAAAGTGTCTTTCTATATCTGAACAAGTTTCTTTTCTGAATACAAGTCTTATATTTTCTTCTAAGTGTTGAATGTATGTCTTCTTTTCTTCTATGCATGTTTGCTGCTTTCTTTCATGCTTTTCATGCTTTCAAACTTAAAATATTTTTGCATTTCTTCAAAGTATACCTTAACTGTATAATAACTCCGGGATACAGTACCTCGAATAAACCTTAACTGTTTGCCATTTTCATACCTCGGCTAACACTTTAAAAATAAAAATATTTTTATCAAGTGTTATTATTTTTTTACCTACATACACTATCTTCTATTAAGACTTCACTCTTTTCAAGTTTTGACAAAATGGTTGGTCACCTTGGATAACATGTACCTCGGATACTTTATTCATCATTGCATCAGCTAACTCCAACTTGTAAATTTCTCCAAAATTTCAACAAGTGTTAAGCCCATTTCTGAAAATTTCAACAAGTGTCAAACTCTTAAGTTTGTTCATCACTCCAGCTTCCTGCCCCCTAATGTGAACCTAAGCTCCACTTAAGTTCACATTAAGCATGTAACTATGATCTTTTGCCGAAATCATATTCAAACAAAGGCTTCCCGAGGTGTTTCAACCTTGGTTTTTCTGTTAATGAACTTAGATCTATTCTGAGTTTGACTCTGCCGATATGGCAAGTCCAGGTTAATTCAACTTAGTTCAACTCCATTATGTGCAAGTATAATTCAAATCTTCCATATAATGGGTCTAAGTTATTCGTCATGTTTCATTCAAAAACATCGCCAACTTAGTTCAACTCTATTATATGCAAATATAATTCAAACGTATTCATTATACTAAGGTGTCTAAGTTATTCGCGTGTTCATTCAGAACTTCGCCAACTTAGTTCAACTCTATTATATGCAAGTATAATTCAACTCTACCATATAGTAAGTCTAAGTTATTCATCATGTTTTATTTAGAAACATCGCCAACTTAGTTCAACTCTATTATATGCAAATATAATTCAACTTTACCATATGATAAGTCTAAGTTACTCGTCATGTTCACCATGGGAGCATCGCCATAAGACGTTTCGGTCTTATCGCACAATCATGGATTCTAACAATATTTTCATGCTTTTTCACATAGGCTTTGGCATCCTTTTGCATGTAGGGTCACTAGAATCCCTATGATATAGCTCTGTAGGCAAATGATCTGCCACCTGCATGGATCTCGTGTAAAAAGTCTTCAACCTAGGAAGGATGTACACATCACAACAGAGGTCCAATAAAAGTCCTTCTGTACATATGGTCTTCTGCCGACAAGCAGAACCTGGCCAACTTTAGTCTAATCTTGTGTGTTTCTTTTTTGTCTTCTGGGATTTGGGATCTGCTCATTTAGGCTGAGCTCTTGTCTTCTTGGACCTACTCATCTAGGCCGAGATCTTGTCATCTGGGATCTGAGATCTGGAATCCGAGATTTGCTCACTTTGGTTGAGCTCTTATCTTCTCGGACCTACTTATCTAGGCCGAGATCTTGTCTTCTAGGATCTGGGATCCGGGATCTGTAATTTGAGATCTGCTCACTTAGGCTGAGCTCTTGCCTTCTCGAACCTACTCATCTAGGCCGAGATATTGTCTTCTAGGATTTGGGATTCGGGATCTGGAATCCGGGATTTGCTCACTTAGGCTGAGCTCTTGTCTTCTTGGACCTACTCATCTAGGCTTAGATCTTGTCTTCTAGGATCTGGGATCCGAGATCTGCTCACGTAGGCTGAGCTCTTGTCTTCTGGGATCTGGGATCCGGGATCTAGAATCTAGGATTTGCTCACTTAGGTTGAGCTCTTGTCTTCTTAGACCTTATCATCTAGGTCGAGATCTTGTCTTCTAGGATTTGGGATCCAGGATTCGGGATCTGGAATCCAAGATCACTTAGGCTGAGCTCTTGTCTTCTCAGATCTACTCATCTATGCTGAGATCTTGTCTTCTAGGATATGGGATCTGGGATTTGTTCACTTAGGCTGAGCTCTTGTCTTCTCAGACCTACTCATCTAGGCCAAGATCTTATCTTCTGGGATCTGGGATCCGGGATTTAGAATCCGGGATCTGGAATTCGAGATCTACTCACTTAGGCTGAGCTGTTGTCTTCTCGGACCTAATCATCTAGGCCGAGATCTTGTCTTCTAGGATCTGAGATTCAGGATCTGGAATTTGGGATTTTCTCACTTAGACTGAGCTCTTGTCTTCTCGAACCTAATCATCTAGGCCGAGATCTTGCCTTTTAAGATCTGGAATCTGAGATCTACTCACTTAGGTTGAGCTCTTGTCTTCTCAGACCTAATCATCTAGGCCGAGATCTTGTCTTCTAGGATTTGGAATCTGGGATCTGCTTACTTAGGCTGAGCTCTTATCTTCTCGGACCTACTCATCTAGGCCGAGATATTATCTTCTAGGATCTGGAATCTGGGATCTGTTCACTTAGGCTGAGCTCTCGTCTTCTCGGACTTAATCATCTAGGTCGAGATCTTGTCTTCTCAGATCTGGGATCCAGGATTCGAGATCTGTAATCCGAGATCTGCTCACTTATGCTAAGCTCTTGTCTTCTCGGACCTAATTATCTAGGCTGAGATCTTGTCTTCTAAGATCTAGGATCCGGGATCTGCTCACTTAGGCTGAGCTCTTGTTTTCTTAAACCTACGCATCTAGGCCGAGATCTTGTCTTTTGGGATTTGGGATCCGGGATTTGGAATCCAGGATCTGCTCACGTAGGCTGAGCTCTTGTCTTCTCGAACCTAATCATCTAGGCTGAGATCTTATCTTTTAAGATCTGGAATCTGGGATCTGCTCACTTAGGCTGAGCTCTTGTCTTCTTGGACTTAATCATCTAGGCCGAGATCTTGTTTTCTCGGATCTGGGATCCTGAATTCGAGATCTGGAATTCGGGATCTGCTCACTTATGTTGAGCTCTTGTCTTCTCGGACCTAATCATCTAGGCCAAGATCTTATCTTCTAAGATCTGGGATCTGGGATCTGCTCACTTAGGCTGAGCTCTTGTTTTCTCGGACTTAATCATCTAGCCCGAGATCTTGTCTTCTCAGATCTGGGATCCAGGATTCGAGATCTAAAATCCGGGATCTGCTCACTTATGCTGAGCTCTTGTCTTCTCGGACCCAATCATCTAGGCCAAGATCTTGTCCTTTAAGATCTGGGATCCGGGATCTGCTCACTTAGGCTGAGCTCTTATTTTCTTGGACCTACTCATCTAGGCCGAGATTTTGTCTTATGGGCTCTGGAATCCGGGATCTGCTCACTTATACTGATTCTTCTATACTTGAAAGTCATCTCCTTGGGTGTGCTCATGCCCCCTATCTTTGCATCCCTTCTGAAAGGGTCTTCATTCTGTTAATGTTGACACATTCTCCATCTTCGCTAAACTAGTCGTTGTCGGCATATTGATCTTGCATGATGATGGCCATCTATTCTAACTAAGTTCCCACAGACGGCGCCAAATTGTAGGTGTTGATTTCCGACCACACAACCAAACGGGGAACTCAGGTGGAGAGCACCGACAGAATAGATTAAGCCCAAACACCTGCTAACAAGAATTTGAGAATACCACGGTGGTTCGCCCACCCGGGGGCACTCCGACGATCAACTCAGTAATCTTATCTCTTACAAATATCAATACAAGCACTTAAACTTCAACAATGAAAGCATAAAAGCATCTCAAATAAAGCATACCTTAGACCCACGAGGGTGCCTTACTTTTATAATGATCAGTGTCCAACTTTTCCTAGAAGTCTTACTTTATGGGTCTATCCTTTACAAGGATAACATTTATCACAACTCACACTATTCAGATTAAGATGAACTCCCTCGAGAGTCTCATCTATATCCAAATAGGTAGCTTGATGTCATCTAGGATTCTAGTTCTCTATCCAAATATCTTGAATTCCGGTATTATCACACCATATCTCGGCACTATGGTCCGCCCACGTGGCACCTCGGCTAACAACCTCGACCACGTGGACTACCTAAAAATATGTCCCCACAGATGTATATATATGGAGGTTTTTTATGATTGTTTCATGGTGGTTCAATTGAATACTGGTTATGTATGGTAAATTTTTTTGTTTTGTGTAATTACATTTTCAATTTTTGTTATTTTTTTGTTCGAGTTCATTTTAAATATTTCTATATTTGATTAGAATCAATTAAAATTGAAATTATAGAAAGCTATCGTTTGTTTTCAGTTTCAGTTCTCAGATTAATCTTGTTGAGTTTTATGATTATTTTATCATGTACGCACTAATAGTATGATATATACACAAAATTGTAGCTGAGAAATGTTTTATTTGTTGTGATTATTGTTGCTCCAACCCACATGCATGGTGTACAGTGACTTCCACCCAAGTGAAAGTTTGAGCTGGGCATCTGCAATCTTCTCCCTTCCGTTCACGTTGTTGCTATGGTTGACACTCACCCTCACCATTAAAGAATGTAGAAAATTGTGTGGGTTTGTCTCCTCACTCTCTCTCTCATCTTTGTGTACAAATAGAGACATGAGGGAGATAATGTATCATCAGAAAAGAGAGAGCTATGAGAAGATAATGAGAACTCTGAGTTGAGTAGAGAGAATGATATACTCCTCCTCCTCTGTTTTGTATTTTTGCTCTGTTTTAATGAAAATTCTCATTTTTGCCCCATGGACGTAGGCATTGGGCCGACCCACGTAAATATTGTGTTCTGTGTGTGTGAAAGATTATTTTCTGGGTGTGTTTGATCCTAACAAAGTGGTATGAAAGCCAGTTTTGTGCGTTTTCGGAAAAACAGAGTGTGATTCTCAAAAATTTCCCAGGAATCAAAGTGGTCGAAATCCACTTTTCAATACACTAGATTGAAGAACTCGACGAGACAAGCACAACGGTGAAAACCACGTCAAAAATGGAGGCCTAAGAACACAGTACGCGCTACATGCGCCATTGACGCCGTTCTCACGTACCGGTGACTGACCGCATGCACTTCACGCGCAGAACCAGGGAAGAAGATGACCCTTCTGTCTTTATGTAATAAATACATATTGGTGAAAATTTAAGATAGCAAGCCTTGTGTTGGCAGAGTGGCTAAAGCCCAAGTGTCGCTGCTGGAAGTTAGGATTTCAAAACTCCTTAAAGACAAAAAAATTTTTTTTTGTTATAATCCACTGGAGCTGAGCCGGCCAAGCCGCTGACTTGAACTGTTGACCAAGCTGAGCCGCTTACGCCACGCTGATGTCAGCAGATTTGGAGGAATTATCTGATGTTTCTCAGACGCTCCCGATTCTGCAGATCTGAACCGTAAAACAATTTTTGGCTTGATCTAAACCATTCCGAGTCCGTTTTTAACGATCCAATTGTGTTTTTCAACTATTTGGCATATTCCGGACACATCCATATGGTCAGATTTTGCAAATCAGATTTTGAAAATTTGCAGTCTTTAGTTTTGGTAATCTAAAGTGCTTTTTCTGCTAATTTGACCAGTCCAGACTCAATAGCAAAACCTGATTTTCAAACAGAGATCATTTTCTATTGAGACAAGTTTTAATGGAGGAATCAACGTCGACTTTAGGATTCATGATAAAGTTGACTGCTTCCAACTATGCAATCTGGAAGCTTAGAATCGAGGATGTTTTGTATTACCGAGATTTGTTTGACCCCATTGAACTTAATGGAGTTAAACCAGCAATGGAAACTGACGAAGATTGGAAGTGGAAGAACCGAAAAACCATTGGCCAGATCAGACAATGGATCAATTATAGCGTCTTCTACCATGTCGCCCAAGAGACTGATGCCTATGCTCTCTGGACGAAGTTAGAAGGCATGTATCAGTCGAAGACTGCTCGAAACAAAGCCCTTCTAATGAAAAGACTTGTGAATTTGAAGTTGAAAGACGGTATCTCTGTTGATGAACACACTAGTGAGTTTGAAAATCTGGTGAACCAACTGGCAACTGTCAAAATGGAGTTAGATGATGAGATGTAGGCCCTATTGCTGCTCAGCTCTTTGCCAGACAGTTGGAAGACGTTGGTGGTGTCCTCCAGTAACTTTGCACCTGAAGGAAAACTGACCATGAGCATGGTTACAGATACTCTATTCAGTGAAGAAGCAAGAAAGAAAGACATGGGTAGAGATCAGTCCCATGCTCTCGTCACAAAAAATAGAGGCAGAGACAGAGATAGAGGAAGAAATAAAAGCAGATGATGCAGCAGAGGAAAATCTCAAGATAGAGGGAAATCCAGAGAAGGTATGAGCCGGTCAAAGTTCAAGTGTTACCAATGTGGCAAGGAGGGTCACATAAAGAAATATTGCTATGCCTTGAAGGGAGAACAAAAACAAGGTAATAGACAGCCAAAGATTGAAGATGGGAACACTGCAGTTACTGTCTTAGAGGATATTGCATTATTCTCTGTTGAAGAAGAAGAATGCCTCCATATGTCAAACAACGACAGCGAGTGGGTGGTAGATATAGTAGCTTCCTACCACACCACATCTCGGAAGGAGTTCTTCAGTACGTACCAAGCTGGAGATTTTGGTACAGTGAAGATATGTAACTCTAGTTTTTCAAAGATTGTAGGAATCAGTGATGTTCACATCTAAACCAAAGTTGATGATATTTCAAAAATTATTCTGAATCCTGCACCATCACAACATGCCACTAATGAAGAAGAGCTACCGCAACATGTAGCAAATGATGTAGAGTTGCAGAATGGATTTCCAGAAGAAGAAGGTGTTGAGCAGGGACAGCCACAACCCCCTCCACCAGAGACTGTTAGTCCACAGTTATGAAGATCAACAAGAGAGTCTAAACCGTCGTTAAAATACCCTGCTTCTGAGTATATTTTGCTTACTGATGAGGGGGAGCCAGAAAGTTTTCACGAAGCTCAGAATCATAAAGAGAATAGTAGTTGGAAGCAAGCTATGCAAGAGAAGATGCAGTCCTTGCAAAAGAATCAGACTTATGATTTGGTAAAACTTCCCTAGGGTCAAAAAGCATTACAGAACAAATGGGTGTTCAAGTTGAAGAAAGATGGTAGCGGAAAGCTAGTCAAGTATAAGGCTTGATTGGTTGTCAAAGGTTTTGAGCAAAAGAAAAGTATTGATTTTGATGAAATTTTCTCACCACTTGTGAAAATATCATCCATTCGAGTAGTTTTGGGACTAGTGGCCAGTTTGAATTTGGAACTTGAATAGATGGATGTGAAGACGGCATTTCTCCATGGTGATCTGAAGAAAGAAATTTACATAGAGCAGCCAGAAGGTTTTGAAGTCAAACGGAAAGAAAATTTAGTCTGCAAATTGAAGAAGTCTCTACGGCCTCAAACAAGCGCCGAGACAGTGGTACAAGAAGTTTGACTCATTCATGGTGGGTCATGAGTACAAGAGAACTGCTGTAGACCAGTGTGTTTATGTCAGGAAATTTCCCAGTGGAAACTTCATCATACTCCTGCTCTATGTTGATGACATGCTGATCGTTGGACAAGATGCCATAGCAATCAGATCACTGAATAAGGAGTTATCACTGTCCTTTGACATGAAGGACCTAGGCCCTGCACAGTAAATTTGGGCATGAAAATTGTGCGTGACAGGAAAGCCAAGAAGTTATGGCTGTCACAGGAGAAGTACGTTGAACGGGTGATTGAGAAGTTCAACATGAAAGATGTCAAGCCAGTCAGTACTCCACTAGCTAATCATTTTAAGCTGAGCAAGAGTTCCTATCCCTCCTCTACAAAAGAAAGAGAAGAGATGGAGGCTATTCCATACTTATGCCGTAGGGAGTTTGATGTATGCAATGGTGTCCACCCGACCAGATATTACTCATGTTGTTGGAGTAGTAAGCAGATTCCTTTCCAATCCAGGGGTTCATGGTACATTGTGATAGCTAGAGTGCCATAGACATGAGCAAGAATTCTATGTACCATTCTCGCACAAAGCACATTGATGTTCGGTATCATTGGATACGCGAAGTGATAGAAAAGCAGTTATTGGAACTGATCAAGATCCATACAAATAAGAATCCAGCTGACATGCTTATAAAGGTGGTCTCGAGAGACAAACTCAAAATTTGTAGAGACATTGTCGGGATGGACTTCAAGTGAGAAGTTAGATATACATGTGGGTATGGAGGGGGAGAATTGTTGCTCCAACCCACATGCATGGCGTACGAGGACTTCTACCCAAGTGAAAGTCTGAGCTAGGCATCTGCAAGCTTCTCCATTCCCTTCATGTTGTTGCTATGGTTGACACTCACTCTCACCATTAAAGAATGTAGAAAATTGTGTGGGTTTGTCTCCTCACTCTATCTTTCATCTTTGTGTATAAATAGAGACATGTAGGAGATGATGTATCATCAGAAAAGAGAGAGTTGTGAGAAGTGTATGAGAGCTCTGAGTTGAGTAGAGAGAGTGAGATACTCTTCCTCCTCCGTTTTGTATTTTTGCTCTGTTTTAGTGAAAATTCTCATTTCTGCTCCGTGGACGTAGGCATTGGGCCGAACCACGTAAATATTGTGTTCTCTGTGTGTGTAAGATTATTTTCTGGGTGTGTTTGATCCTAACAATTATAATAACTGGGGATTTTGGTATTCATGTGATTTGAGCCCAAAATTAAGTGATTTTAATTGATTGGTTTAACTTCGAGAAAGATCACCGAGCTAGCTATATTCCTTGCCAAATCATAGCTAAAGAGTGTTTTCTTCGTGGTGGTTACAACTGGAGATTATGGTGTTCTTGTGATTTGAGCCACAAAGGTGTTTGATGCAAATTAAATAAGATGTTTATAACTTATTTTAATTTGGGAGTTTGTTTCAGATTGTTTAGTTCAACTTCTGTTTATTACAACTTATTAGGTAGAAATGGTTTAAATAAGCTGAAAAAAAAGCTAATTACCTAGAAGTTACGGGAGGGGTGCTTTTGACTTCTGATATTTGATTATAAGTTTTTAGCTTACAATAAATTATAACAAACAGATGATTTTAATTTGTTGGTTTAACTCCGAGAAAGATCAGAAAGCTAGGTATCTAAGCCACACAATTTGTGGCTGAAGTGTTTTCCTTGTTGTGGTTGCAACAGGAGATTTTGGTGTTCCTTTGATTTGAATACCTAAATGAGTTGATTTAATCTATCCGATTGGTATAACTCCCAGAAAAGAGAAAAAATCTAGCCAGAATTGGGGACTTAAAGAGAGAAATTGTATGGAAACTTTGATGCTAAAGAAATGTTAATCAAAGTCATCTTCAGTTTGCAGATTCCATCTGATAAATACATTCAATAAAGGTTCTTGAGAGGGTAATTTATGTGAAAATTGGGCCGAGCTAGGTGATGGGCCGTTATGAGCCACAGTATAAAGGGCCGAAGTGAAATGGCCATGTAAGATACTCCGGTCGTGCGATATTTTGGAGTTAGTCCGGTCCTAAGGACGTGAAGCTAGACCGGTCCGGTAGAAGATCGAAGTTAGATCGGTCTAAAGGTTTCTTGGAATTAGACCAGTCTTGGAGTTACACCGGTCTCGAAATATTAGTTCGGTCTGACCACGCCATGGGTTGTGCATAAGGAGCCGCCGTAAGAGCAATAAAAGGAAGAGATAGTCGGCTTACTCTTCGACTGTACATAAACATATTTACTTCGGTCGTATTGGAGTTCGGCCATGATAAAACCATCTCACTTGGTTTAAGCAATAAGGGGGGTGTTAAAGGATAAGCATTATCCTTCAGGAGTATGAATCCTAGGAGGACTCTGCATGGAGGAATAGAAGTCCTACTAGGATTGTGCCACACGAAACCTATAAAAACTCACAAACATCACCTTTGGAGAGGTAACACACAACTATGCTTTCTGAATACACAGAGCTTTTGTCTATTTGTCAAGCTTACTGACTTAAGCATCGGAGAGGTTTCCGGCACACACCCGCCGACTAGCTCACGTTTGTGTTTTCAGGTGATAAAGCGATGACGTACGGAGGAGAGTAGACTTGGTCAACAGGATTATACGAAAAGGTTTATTTATTTCCCGTACAATTCTCTTGCTAGTTCCTTATTTGCAAGTAAGAAATTAATTTTGCTACACGTAATGCTCTTTGGTTTTTGATATTTCATTTCTGCACTTTTTATTTCTCAACACTTTTCTCTTTATATTATTCTCTTAAACTTGATGATCCATGAGAGAATGCATACCTTTTACATTATTAGGTTGAAGTGGACTCTTTTTATTCATTCAGACAAGATAAAAATTGTGCTTTCCTCAACATGGCTTAAATTTATTCTTTATGCATTTGCATATTCATAATTCAGTGATAACATTTCTATTGTAATTTTGTGATTAACTGCTGAAATCAACATGGTAAGTATTGCCTCTTTGGGGTAAAAAGGCCATACCTTTGGCTTGTTGACATGTTCTGCATTTGTAAAAATTTATTCCAAAGCTAAATTAGATTCATTCACAAGAACACAATGCAAACCGAAACACACCAAGATTGACAGTCTTGATATTTATTGAATGTTCACAAATTTCATCCATAGTACATCAGGAAGTAAAAACATAATAAAAAACAGCTCCAAAAATTACTAGAAATTATTATATTATTAGTACTAGCAGTTGTAGCAGCCATATAGCAGACAACAAAGCACAACCAGAACACACAGCAATAACAAGAATCCTGAAAACTCGTGATGTTTCACATTGGTTCCCATATGACAATATTTTTCAAAGCCTTGAGGATCCCTTGGGGTGATGGATGACGATATTGTTGTAGGCGTCTAGGGTCAGAAAATCATCGAGCATCGGAGTTGTGCATTGCCGAGTGAATATCTTGGAAGCCTCCTTGTACATTCCCTTGTTGAACTTTTCTCTACCGATTTCTCTTTCAATCCTAGCCATCTCTTCTTCAACCACCCTTCCAAAGAGATCCAAGCTCACTTTCACACCAAGCCCATCTCCATCCAACACCACTCCATATTTCAGCCACTGCCAGTTCTGAACTCTGCTAATCTCAGCAGTAGCAGCATCCTCCATGAGGTTGTAAAGAGGAACCGACCCGGTTCCTGTGAGCCATGCTGCCACGTACTGGATTCCAACCCGGGTGTTGAGCCGGAGGCCTTCCATCGTTCGGACCCCTCTAGGCCTCTGCAAGAGGTCTTCTTCAGTCAGGTTTGCAGCATCTTCTCGCTTCATGGTTTGGATTTGGTTAGGTGCATTGCCCATGTTGCTGTTAAAGACTTCCATGATGGCTGGAATCAACCCCGGGTGGGCTGCCCAAGTTCCATCATGCCCTGCCCTTACCTCTCTTAGCTTATCCTTTTTTACCAGTTCCAGTGCTACCTCATTTGCTGCTGGATCATCCCTAATTGGAATTTGAGCTGCCTGTTCAAGAATTAAGAATTTGACTTTTGTTATGCATTACCAGGTATTCAAACTTTCTAAATAGAACCCTAAAAAACCAAGTGCTCTGCCTTGTGAATGTATAAGATCATAGAGAAATATATACCATGCCTCCCATGGCGTGCACACCACGCCTATGGCAAGTCCTGATGAGGAGATCAGAGTAACTCCTCATGAATTGTTGAGTCATGCCAACTTGAACCCTATCTGGTAGCAGGCGATCAGGGTGAGCCTGGAAAGTTTTGACGTAGCTGAATATGTAATCCCACCTACCACAGTTCAAGCCAACTGAGTGATCCCTTAGCTCATAGAGGATTTCATCCATTTGGAACACAGCTGGAAGTGTTTCGATTAGAACAGTGGCTCTGATGCTACCGTTTTCTATTCCAGCCATTTTCTCTGCCTTCTCAAAGACATTGTTCCATATTCTAGCTTCCCTGCCAAAACACAGTACTTAAATTAGAAATTCCATAGTACCAACACATGTACCAATGGTGGATCGTGTATAATTGTTGTTAGAATTTACCAAATTAGGAAAACACTCCTCTTTTTCTTTTTCTTTTTTTTACAGTAAACAATGCCCAATTAGTGCCTTAATATTAAGGGTGTTTGGGAGAGGTTAGATTGGGTAGAAACATAACCCTTTGGCATGAAGGCGCGAATTGGCTGTTAATAGGCCTAGGTTTTAATCACTGAACTAGTGGCTATGCACAACCACTATCACATACGAACTTAAACTACTTAAAATTCAAGATTTTTTACCTTGAGTGTTCCATTTTAGGGAGATAGAAAAAAGGTCCGAACCCTGCACCTTGGTTCCGACAGAATGCTGCATAGTTGTGGTAAAAATAGAGGCCAAAGTCCACAAGGCAACCAATTGCCGGTTCACCATCGATGAACATGTGAGCCTCAGGCAGGTGCCAACCTCTTGGGCGGACAAAAAGTTTAGCGATCTGATTATTAAGCTTGTAAACCCTGTTCCTGGCCTGGTCACGGAAGCTTATAGTTCCATCTACAGCATCCTTCAGGTTAACTTGTCCTCTCATAAGGTTCTCCCAACTTGGTGAGAGCGCATCTTCAAAGTCGGCCTGTGTTAAACAACAAAAATTTCAGTATTCTTTGTTAGTTGGATGAGGGAATACAATTTAGAAAGAGAACAGCAAAGAATTATGATATAGTAAGTAATTGCTTGCATAGTCATAGTCATAGTCATACATGAAATTAGAATATGGAAGGTTTTCCATGTTGGTCAATTTTGTTTTCGATTATCAGTCTCGCTTGAATTATTGAGTATCATGATCAAACATCCCCAAAATATTATATAATAATAATAATATATATATAATAATATTAATAATATAATGATAATGTTAAATAAAATATATAAAATGTGTAATGAAAAGGTATCGAACCAGTGTTAAGGATAATATTTAATTTATTTTAAAGAATTCATATAAAGTCGATTACTGATTTATGTCTTGTTTTTTAGTTTGGTGGGTCACCAAATCACCTTCGTTAAGTCTTTAAGAGCTTATTAACAGGTCTTTCAATTTTATTTTTTTTATAAAAAGAATGAACTGTTTCTTAGGACGGACTAAAATGTTTATTTTGATGTTTCCAAAACTATTCACCTTCTTGGTTTCCAATTATCCACAACACTTTTCAGAAAATTCTATTTTTTTATTTGCCATATTTTTTTTATTTTTACTAAATTTTTTAATATTTAAGCAATTTTTTACTTTTTAGACACACCTAACATAAATAAACCTAAAAAGTAAAAAATTATAAAAAAATCTTTTTAAAAATTCACTAAATACCAAAAATACAAAAAAAAATACAAGAATTCAGTACATTTTTTATATTTTTATTGTATTTATTAATTTTTTAAAATATTTTTTCATAAATTTTTTACTTTTTAGATACATCTAAGTAAGGTGCATCTAAAAAAGTAAAAAAAAATGTTTAAAATTTAAAAAATATTCACTAAAAACAAAAAAACACAAAAATCAAAAAAGTCAATTTTAAAAAAACTTAATCCAAAAAATTCAAATCAAATACAGTGATTGTTGTGTAAAAATAAAACGATATGAAAAAGTAGAATGTTTTCAAATTTTATCATTTTTTTTAAATAAAAAATAAGAAAAATGAAAATGAAAATACAACTATACTAAACAGAAATTAATGTATAAGACCATCTCCAACGGTGAACCAAACCTGGCATCAAATTTAAAATTTGGTGAAAAAGTCACTTTTTTAAGCTCCAACAGTTTTACCAAATCGATATCAAATCCAGAATTCAGCAAAAATGGTACCAAACTGAGTGCAGGCGAAGCATTTCAGCAAATCATTGTTCCTAACCGTTGGGATGAGACGAACGGGTCGACCATCCGGTTGACCAACCGGTTAACCAACCGGTCGCCCCGGAGAAAGTTAGACCATTCACAAAAAGGTTCAAAAAAAAAAAAAAAAAAAAATTGCCTAGGTGGTCGACCACCCGGTCGACCACCAAAAGTTCAAAAAGTTCAAAAAAAAAAGGTTCAAACCGGTATAAAAAAAAAAAAAAATTTTGCCGTTACCGGTTGACCAGCCGGTCGACCGGCCGGTCAACCAACTGGTTGCCCAGCGCAAATTTGATGAAACGGATTTGATGTTGAACCGTTGGAGTGCGAGATATCAAATTAAGGAAATGACCCCTTTTTTACTCAAATTTAGTGAAACATTTGGTACACCGTTGAAGATGCTCTAACTCATCCAATAGTGAATTTGGTTTGTCCTATTGAGTTAAAGTTTAGGAACAAATAAATAAATCGATCCAACACATAATACATGTTAACAAAAAAAATGACAGTTACCATGAAAACTTTAGCTCCAGAGTTGAGTGCATTGATAATCATCTTCCTCTCCACCGGGCCCGTAATCTCCACCCTCCGATCCGCCACGGCCGGCGGCACAGCGGCACAAGTCCAGTCCCCCTCCCTCACACACCTCGTAGCGGGATCAAACCCAGGCAGCGCACCAGCATTATACCTCATCTTGGCCTCCTTCCTACACTCCATTGCATACTTGACATGGTTCCTAAACTCCCTCTGCAATTCAGCGACGAATCGCAGAGCGTCCTTTGTCAAAATCCTCGCAAACTCTTCGTCGTATCGTCCCCTTATGTCGACGCCCTCCGCTACATCGTAGCCCATCTTCCTCGCCGCCGGTGAAGCATAACCGTTAGTGCCAAGGCTCATCATCTTCTTGTTCTAAGTTGTGATAGTACAACTAGTAGTGTTTTCTGTTTTCTTGAATGGTTGGTTTGGTTTGGTTTGTGTGAAAGGTTGTGTAGTGTTGTGATGTTGAGTATGGGATGGCAGATATATATATATATATATATATAGACAGGGAGGTGTTGTTTGGGGATAAGTCTTGGACTATGGGGTCTTTTGAGAAGAAAAATAAAAAAATAAAAAAATAAAAAATCAGTTTTTAACTTTTTATTTATTTTGAGTCATTTACTTAGTTTCACTTTTTAAAAAAATATTTTTTAAAAAATTTTATTTTCTTATTTTTTGTGTTTTTTTATTTTTATTGATTTTTTTTAAAATTTTAAAAAATTTTAAAATTTTTAGACATACCTAAATTCAGTACATTTTTTATATTTTTATGTATTTATTAATTTTTTAAAATATTTTTTCACAATTTTTTTATTTTTTAGATACATCTAAATAAAGTGCATCTAAAAAGTAAAAAAAATATTTAAAATTTAAAAAATATTCACTAAAAACAAAAAAAATACGAAAACTAAAAAACTTAATTTTCAAAAAACTTAATTCAAAAAACTTAATTCAAAAAATTCAAACCAAACACACTGATTATTTCTCATATTTTTTATCCACAAAAGGATAAAATATACTAAAAAAGGGTTAAAAAAAAACTAACATTTTATCAACTTTTCAAAACACCACTATTTATTCTGAAAGGAAAATGCTTAACAATAAAGGCCCTAAATAAATACCATCCTTAATTAGCAACAATAAAGGCCCTAAATACCATACTTAATTTTTACTGTAGCTATAGTTGCCTTGTCACGGGATAAACTCTCCTCCATATCTTATCTCTCTATATCTTTTTATGTTTTTCTGGTAAGTTTTAATTCAGACTTATATTGATTATCTAAATCATCTATCTCTTAGGCACTACAATAAAAGTTATCTATACAAAAAATTAACTTCATCAGAAAATTATAAATATATCACATCTTATTTTATAAAATGAATAGTAAATATAATTAAATTTAAACCATCTATCTTATAAAACAAAATACAATTTGTTTCCATGTATATAATTATTCGATGAGATTAATTTTTTGCATAGATGACTTTTATTGCAAGGCCTATAAGATAGACGGTTTGAATTATTAATGCGGATTCAAATTAAAACCCATAAAATAAATATGGAGAGGTGCGGAGAGAAAATGTATGGAGGGGAACTTATCCCAATTGCTAGTTATATATATATATATAATATAAGTAAAAATATTTTGGCTCTTTGAGCCTCAAAACTTTAATCCATTTTTCTATGATTTTTTATTTTTCAATTACAAAGAATATATTTGTAATTATTCTATTGGTTCTTTCCATTACTATTATTTTCTTTCCATTTCATTAGTCTAATAATCAATATGATAAGTATTTTAGGAGAAAAAAAAAGAAACAAATCATAGGATTTTGGAACTCTCATTTTTGTTTCAAAAATACAACTACACGAAAAGAAAATAAAGAATAGACAAAAGAAAACATTAACAAAATGGAAACTATCAAAATTCAGTAATGGTTATTAATATACATACCTTACAGTTGCATTTCTCCTATAAAAAAATCCTAGCAATCATATACCTCCAACAATTACATGTTCTACATCTATCACAATTGAGCTTGGTTTTAACTATTTCAATATCCTATCTATAAAAATAAAAAAATAAAAAAACTATTAGAATAATAAAAGTTACATAAATTTCTATCACTTTATGCTGTGAATTTGTTTGTCAATATAGATGTATATAATGGTGTATTGCTAGCTTTTTGTGTGTGTATTTATTTTGATTTTTGTTTTTTGGTGGTGTGTTATTACTATGATGCTTTAACGTGTGGGTCTTATTGAAAAATATATATTGGAGAAATTTTATTATCATATTTTTTTTGATAATTTTTTGTTATATCTTCTTTATATAATAGTTTTTAAAGATATACAATATCTTCATTTAAATATATATATATATTTTCTACAACCTTCTTTATTCTCAAAGTTCAATTAAGATGTGAATATATATCTATCTATACTATTATATAAGCAAAAGTATTGTTAGGCTTTTGATCTCTAAAGTTCAAACTCTATTTTTTTAAAAAGAATTATATAAATACACATGAAAAATTATCATTGGTTGTTTAACTTTAAAGTTTTAATTAATTCCTTGATTAATATGAAAACATTTTTTAATTTATGAACTATGCATGTTTGATTGGGTGGATTAGAGTATGAGATTAGGATTATTAATCCCGTGGGCCCAATTATCCTATGTTTGTTTTAACATTTTGGTTTAAGATTATTAATCAAATGGATAGTTAATCCAACAAATTTGTAGGATTATTAGTAATGGGGTAGGGATGGAATTATTAATCCAATTAGATAGTGAATACCACACTAATTTAATAGGATTATTAATACTTCACTATTAATTTTGTGAATCAAACATGACTATGACATATATTACTAATACTATCTATATCCATATTCTATTTCTATACTTTAAAATTAAATTTTATTTCCATTTCTATACTTTAAAATTTTATTTTATTTTTATATAGAAAGCAAACAAACGTTGTAGCCATATTCATACTTAACTTGAAATTTAAAAAGCTTTTTTAAAAAGTCAAAATGTAATTGTACTTAAAATTAATTCCACTTTTTATTTTGGCCTAAAATTTGAATATATTTACTTTATAATGTTAATTAAAATTTCTTTAAATTAAAATATTCATGTGACATAAATTACATCTAACCATTTCTAACTTTAAAAATAAAAAAATAAAAACTATATATAGAATTTCAAAAAAAAAAAAAAACCATTTTTAGCTACATCCAATTTAAAGGAAAGTAGAAGTGAAATTTTAAGCATATATAATTTGAAATTTTTAACAAGTTTGAAAAAAAAAATTCAAAAAAGACAAAAATAAGCAAAAAATAATGAACTTTTTTTTTTTGTTTTTGGGTCTTATTTTGAATTTTTTAATTTTCTTTATAAAAAATTTCAGTTTTTACTTTTTATATATATTCATCTACACAAGATGAATTGAAAAATAAAAAAAATTGACATAATTTTTAAAAAAATACTAAAGGCGAAAAATTTAGAAAAGAGACAGAACTTATTGTAAAAATATTTTTAATTAATTAAAAAATAAATTTGTCATTCATTATTCAACCCCATGCATAGCATGAGTTATACGTTAGTTTGTTTATAAATGAATTAGTAAGATTTAATTTGTGTCGCATTAGTTTTAAGTAAATTTAAGGAGTATATTTTAAGGTTCTCCGCTATTATTCATTTTAGAAGTATGTTTTTTCATTCAGTCATCGTCCCGTTATTTGCAAGTCACAATTTAACAATTAATCATTATCTTTAGTTGTGGCTTTTGCAGCAACGGTTGAATGATGATTAAATGAAGCAAATGGTTGAGAGTATCCTTTTTTTACTTCAAAATTATCTTCTTCATCTTTTTCTTTTTTTTAAAAAAAAAAATTATTTACATTTATAGAATGAATTTTCTTATTTTAATATCTCCTACAATTGTTTTATTGGATTTCTCTCTGATTTGATGGTAGCCTTAGATTGAATTTCTCAATTTTCATCTTAATTAGCGATCACCTTAATTAAAATTTTATACATTTTTTTCTTCAATTTTCATGTTTTGGTTATGATTAATTGCTCGTTTTTTATTGATAGTCACAATCTTGTCACTGCTAGATTGTCGTCATCGCAAATCGCCATTGTTATAGTGAGAGGATGAGAGAGAGTGAGAATTAGAACTCTAATTGTCAACAGAGTAGTGAAAACATATGGAGAAATTATTTTCTGATATACCAAAAAAAAAATATGGAGAAATTAGTAGGTATCCATCCCCGGTTGAGATTTTAAGAACATCACTTACCCTACCTGACGAACAAGAAAAAAGGAGAAACCCAAGTATTTGGGTTGGGTCTTCATGGATACCCACATAGTAGGTTATCCATTACCATCCTACTCTATTGACAATTAGAGTTTTAATTCTCACTCTCTCTCATCCTCTCACTACAACAACGACGATTTGCGATGATGACAATCTAGCGGTGACAAGATTGTGATTGTCGATCAAAAACGCGCAATTAATCATAACCAAAACATGAAAATTGAAGACAAAATTGTACAAAATTTCAATTAAGGTGATCATTAGTTAAGATGAAAATTGAAAATTTCAATCTAAGGTTTCCATCAAATCAGAAAGAAATCCAATAAAAAAATCGCAGGAGATATTGAAATAAGAAAATTTATTCTATAAATGCAAATAAATTTTTTTTTTAAAAAAAAAGAAGAAGAAGAAAATGAAAACGAGAATAATAACTCACCTTCATATTATCGAAGATCAATTAATAGAGAGGAGAAGGAGATACATAAAATTAAAAAAAAAATTAAAAAAGAAGATGGAATTGTTTTTTGTAGGAATAGAATTTTTCGAAATAAATTTTAAAAATTCTAGATATGCATAAAATTTGACAAGAATAATGTGACAATGTTAATTAATGTGTATTTGATTTTGTTATTGAGTCAAATAAAATAAAATAAGATTGAATGTATATTTAGCTTTGGTTGTGAATCTTAAAAAAAAATTGAATGTATATTTAGCTTTGGTTGTGAATCTAGCTTTGGTTGTGAATCTTACCAAAAATAAAAATAAAAATAAAAATTGAATGTATATTTAGCTTTGGTTGTGAATCTTACCAAAAAAAAAAAAAAGTTGTGAACCTTAAAAAAAGAAAGATTGAATGTATATTTAGTTTTGGTTGTGAATCTTAAAAATAAAAAATAAAAAAAGAGGGGTTAAGTTGGGTTGGGGAATATCCAAACCCATTAGGAAATAGGGAGGGTAGTACCCAAGGAAAATGGGAAATGAGGAAAAATAATTATAAGAGAGTGGGGATGGAGAATTAATATCCACCCCATTAACCCCCATTGCCATCCTTTTAGTTCTGGCTTTTGCATCAACGGTTGAATGATGATTAAATGAAGAAAATGGTGGAGAGTATCATTTTTTTACTTCAAAATCTTATGTTTGGATATAAAAGTGGCTTAACGATTTTATGGATTATATATCTTAATATAGGGATAATTGAATCAATGAGCACGTGAGATACAAAATGATAATTAAGGGATTTGGATTTAGTGATTAAAACATTAAAATATGCTGCTCAATTATAGTGATCGCATTACTTTTTCATGACTAGTAAATTTAAACAAACAGGAGATAAGATTTTACTAATTCACCTTCCAGTGGGAATATTAAAAAATTATTACAAAATCATAGAAATGTTTATAATTTTAATTATTAATATGTGTAAAGTTTTTTTTTTTTTAACATTTACACTGGATTGAAATTTCCCTTCTAAATTAAAGGCATTCTATGCAAAATAGGATAAATAATTTTAAAAATCCTTAATTCTATAACTATTAGAGTAATCACACTAATCTATCTCAATATTTAGGAAAAAATATATTGAGAAAATAAAATCATGTAAAGCAACAAGTATTAAATTGTATAATTCAATTTTTACAAAACGCGTGGAATTGGGGAGAGACTAATAAAAAAATTATTAAGTGATTTAAGACAATGTGCGTTCATATCACCCGCCTACCAAGTTTGGAAACTTGTAAAAAAGTTAAAAAGTCAAAAAGTTACTCAAAAAGTCAAAAAGTTAACACTATTCATCAAAAGTCAATAATTACAGCTGCACAACTCTCAATTCGAATTTTTTCCTTACAAATCAATTTTTATAATTTTTTATTACACATTTTTCTATAAAAAGTCAAAAAGTTAACCCAAACATTCATGTTTTCAACCTTAATTTTTTAGTTCAAAAAAACAAAAAGTACACTTATTTAGGATACCCCAAACAACTCCTAAGTATTAATTTTTATTTATTTTTATTTTTTTGGTTCTTCTATATCTTAACATAAAATTTTAAGTCTCATCTCCTTTAGGATGTAAGAAAAATTTTCAAAATTGATCAAATCAATTAAATTAGATCAAATCGCCTATAATTGGTCTGTTTTTTAACAAAAAAATTTTGTGCAGGCTTTTAATTTGATTTTTTTTGATTTTTAATTCGGTATCAGTTTAAACACCTTGTGCACCAAACTAAACCGAAACCAACCGTCTCAACATATATTGTATTTATAATATATATAATCTAATAATATAATGATATTAATATGTATAATAAATTTATTTCAGTTGCACTAAGATTATCCTTCCAATTCAAATATGCTTTTTTTTCCTTTTTAATCAGATCTTGCATCGCATATGCTGCAACCGCTTCTTAAATAATTTTATAATTATATCTGCATAAATATAACGAAAAATTGGTGTTAAAACTTTCTCATAATAAAATTTTAACGTATTAAAGATAAATATAAAAAGTTTTTTTTTGAAAAGTTTAACGCATATCACTTTTATTAAAATATTAAATTTTAAAATAACATAACTTTTGAAATAATTGTTGATTTTTAATAAATTTCACTCTACTTGGTTTTCATTTCCAAAATTCACTTTTCAAAAAATTTTGCAGTTTCGTTTTTCGTATTTTTTTTCTTTTCATTGAATTAAGATTTTAAGAATTTTTTAAAATTTTTAGACATATGTAACATAAATACACTTAAAAAGTATAATATTTATGAAAAAAATCATTAAAAAATTCACTAAATATTAAAAATATAAAAAATATATATAAAAATTCAGTATATTTTTCGTATTTTTATATATTTATTAATTATTTAAAATATTTTTTATAAATATTTTACTTTTTAGATATATGTAAGTGAGGTGCATTTAAAAAAGTAAATAAAAAATAAATTTAAAAAATATTTAGTAAAAATAAAAAATAAAGTATAAAAAAATAAAAAAATTAATTTTTAAAAAACTAAAACTAAACTCACTGAATATCGTCATTTGATTAATTTTTTTACCTAAATATCCACGGAACAAAGTTACATCCTATCTCCTCAACCAGTCATAACACACCTAAAATACCTGTAACTATATCCAAGTAGCCACTGGATAACTTCATTTGAGTGGATTGGTTGTGATTGTGTTTATCGTTATGGGCTTTATGTGCGTCACGAAGTGTATTGAAGTGTGAGCATTTTGCATCGGCAAGTGTGTAATCTCTTATGGAGGATTTAGCGGTGGTTCGATTCCCATTACATGCCATTCTTCTCGAAGCATTATTGTCATTCTTATCTCCATTTCGTGGGTTTTGTTAGGGTTGTAAATTTAGTCCGATTCGATTTGGCTTGGCTCATTCAAGATTAAATTTGGACCGCTCCAGGTTAGGTCTTGCGTGTTTTTTAGGAGTATTTGCGGTTTGATTTTGAATACTTTGTGAACTGATTTGGATTCATCCGCATGTATATGGTTTGAAAAAAATTTAACTCGCAATCGCACTGCAGTGCAGGTTGTGATTTGTGCGGATAAGATTCACGGATGTGTGGGCAATTACAGGCAGTTTGCAAATTAGAATTTTTTTAATTTCTAGATTCAATTTCGATTTCCAGATTCAATATAATATAAAATTGATTTCAATTTCAAAAATAATTAACAGATTCAATTTCCCCTCCATGAAGAAGTAGATTCAATTTCTTACAATATCCACAGAGCAAACAAAAATATTAAAAAATAATTAGTTTTTTACAGCATTTCCTTTTGTATCATGAAATTAGGGTTTGGTGTGTTGGCAAAAAATATCTAGGATAAGATGAATGAAATTAACGGTTCAATTTTTTTATTTAAAAAAATAAATAAATCTAAATGTGAACGGGTTTTTGCGGGTGCAGGTTAAATCTGCAATTCACCCGCATCCCGCAATTATGCTATATTCCCAAACCACGCAATTATGCTATATTCCAAACTGCATCCTCCCGCATTGTGTCTGCGAAACCGCCCATTTGTATGCAGATCGGTTTAGATTGGGCAGGTTGTGCGGTTCGAATAACTCTATGTCCAACCCTAGTGCTCCCGTCAAAATTCAAGCAACTTGGTCCACGGGCCAGAAAGATAAGCCCAAGCCTAGGAGGTATTCTAGCCTTGGCCTGGCCAGGCTGGGCCGGTGGACTTGGGTGGGGCTTGGACAGAACTGGAACGTTTTTTTTTTTAATTTTTTTTCACCAAAATTTTATTTATTTTTTACTAAAAATGACACTGGGACTCAGGTGGGTCAGGACTCGAGCCAAGCCTTAAGTAGGCCTTGAGTGGACCGATGAGCCGAGTTGGGTTTCAAAATGATAGTCTAGGCCTAGGCCTAGGCCCAGGGTCTCAAACTAAACTTGGGCCCGGGCCGCAGGCAGGCTTCGAGTCGCTCACGAGACGCGAGCCATTTTTATTTTCCTAGTATCTATAAAAACAAATTTAGGGAGGGTTTACCTTCTTCTTTTTTTTTTTTAAATTTGTTGTAGCAAGTGTTCAGATCTCAATTAATTTTGGAATTTATGAATAGCGCTCCTTTTATGTAGATCGAATAAATTTTAAATAGAATCAATGGACATGATCTTAAAAAGTTAATAACACTTAGTGAAAGTTGAACCTGAGATCTAATAGGAGTACATGTACTCCTAAGGTACACTCATTAGGCCAACCCCTAAAGGGAGAGAGTTCTCTCTAGTTAGGAATTGGAGATTGTTGTTGGCCCTCCGTGGGCTTACCATGAAACCCACATCGATAATATGAATCGTGAATATGTAAGACTCATCGAGTACTCTATTCATGCAAAAAAACATATTAATCAGATATTGATATACACTTGATTAGATCACGTTTGTATCAGTAATTTATTTTGATCTGACCAAGTATCTATCAATATTCGATCAACTTGATTTGTTGTAGGGATGAAATATTCAATAAGTTCTACATATTAAATGGTTCGAATTATTGATGCGGACTTCGTAATGGGCCCATAGAGGCCTAACAACACCATATAGCCTGATTTGGACAGGAGAGAAGCCTCTCCTAACCTAAAATACGAATTGTTGCTTATAGTTTTGAAAGTTACATTATACCCTTAAAGTTTCTAATTTCATGACAAATTATGCATTTTATTAATAAATTATCAAGTCAATTAAAATTTTTTAATGATATCATAAATATATTTGAATTAATAATTCAAGTAATTTTATTACTGTATAAGAAAGCAGCTATGAATTTTATTTTTATAATTAATTCTGTTAAATAAAACATTTTAATAAAGGAATATTTACAATTTTCTAAATTACCTAGAACAATCTTTTTTTTAAACAAATTTCAAAGGATATATTTATAATTTATCTAAAAATTTAATATTACGTTATCGGTATCATCACCTAATAATGCACCGATATTTACCATTTTATGCATATGTGGCAAAGTAGGTTATGTGAAAAGTAGCGGTTCATTCTCCCACATATAGAATTTTTGTTTAGCTGTTTAGATATCAACCGCTAAACAAAAATGTAATTCAATTCTTAATATCCAAACAATAAATTTTTATTCAATTGATGTGTAAACTAAAGAAGAAAAAATGATGATTTGAAAATAGATCCGCCTTTCATCTGGAACTTATCTTATTTTAATTATCTAAATTGTTTTATATTCTAGAACATTGCTTGTTGCTCATTCATAAAAATAGTTAAATTTATTTGCTAATCATAGCTACTTGATTAATTTTATTTGTTTTTAAAATTTGATTATGAAACAAATATGATAAAAAAATTATATGGTCAATTATCATATCAATATCAAAATTTTCATGACTAATCTAAATACAAGGTTTTAGAAAATTTACGATTCAGATCATCTAAGTGGGCTTAGTGGTGGTGAGCCCATTAATTAGTTGGAGAGAAGCTCGATCTTTTCTTTTATTTTTTTGTGCCATATATAGGATATTAGTAGGCTAGTAAGTTATATTATAATAAAAAGATCGCAATCGCTCCATCAATTTAAATTCTAAACCTCTGACCTTCTCCCAATGACTACATGGACCACAAGACTAATTGTCTTGTTTTAGCTCGATCCTATTCTCAAACATTACGTACTCATAAATATTTTAAATTTAAATATATGGTATAAATTTAATTAATCACATTTTAAGTAACATCTAAAATGAATATTATCACTATCCAATGGTTGGTATCACTGTATTGTGGGCCCAGTTTGATCATCATGGTAAAGTCTACAAAGTTTTGATCAAATCTTTAGGAAAGACCGTGTTTAACTTCTGATCCATGAACCCATCATATGATCCATTTCCTTTGTTCTTCTTTAATTCAAAGGGGTTAGGGTTTGCACAGTCTCTGGTGTTGCTATTCAAAGTTATATCTTAGGAACCAATCAAACTTGGTGTAGATGTCACACATTTTGTTATTTTGAAAATGTCCACGACAATTTAAAAATTATTTATCTTCGTTTTTCTTCAATTACATGCATTTATACACGCTACGTATACAGTTATTACTAATAATAATATGTAATATGAATTCATATTATGGAGAAGTGAGATGCATTTTCCCACCCCCTAACAGCAAAACCAGCAATGTATGTAACAAACACGCCCATTTGTGTACTCAAACACATTCATATTAGTCAAATTAAACTCAAACTTCAGCCTCGAGATTCTCTTTTCCTTTTCCCTTGCCCTTCCTCTTCCCCTTCCATACCAAAAACAAACATGTATATATTTATAAAGCGCGGGTCTATGGGTCCTACCCAAACACACACCCATAGAAAAAGAGTGAATCGACTTATGTGTCAAATTGTTTAGAGTATATATATATATATATATATAGAAAATGTTTGAGGGTCATAATTTTTAGGGTCATAATGGTTTAAAATTGTCAAAACGACGTCGTTTTGGGTGCAAAATATGTTAAAACGATGTCATTTTGACAGTTTTGAACCATTGTGGCCACAAAAATTGTGGCCCTCTAGCATTGTTGTGTATATATATACTCAAGACATATATAAATACGTTCCTCTCTAGTTTTTATTGCAAAATATATATTATTAGGCATAGTTTGGGAAGTTGGTTTTGGTGGGTTAGGGGCTAAAATAGTCACAAAAAACAAAATAGGCTATTTTAATCACAAAAAATAAAACATCAAATTCAACTCATAATCATTACACTTCTCTCTCACAAAAAAAGTCAAAAAAGTCAAAAAGTCCTTTCCAAACCAGGCTTTTTAGCCCAGGCTAAAATAACCAAAAAGTCAAAAAGGCAACCCACTTCTCAAACGGAGGCTTAGTTATTTATGTTTTAATCATCAAAGAATTAAAAAAAGAAGAAGTAGTATTTAAATATGATATGTCGGTTGATTTTGTTTACATCAGTTTAGATTTTTTCAAAATCAAAATAAACCATAACTTATGAAAAATATATCGGAAATTAAAATTTTTATCGGTCTTGAGCGATCCGTTCAATTACATTGGTTTTTCTTACACCATTATATGAAATGATTAGATATAATTTTTAAGTATTCTTTCATCAAATTTAAGTTAGATAAAAAAATGATAAAAGATGCTCTAACAATACATTTATTTACAAGAACCCACCTTCTTTTCAGTTGATTTGTGCACTTCACAATTTCTTATTTCACATTATTTTTTAGGTAACCGTTATTCTCACTCTACGTTATTCTAAGCACATTTTTTTATTTGTCCTTATTATACATGGTTACATTAATATCTTTGAAATTTTAATTTTTTCAGAGAGTATATTTTGTGTGAAAGGGTATTAGTATAATTATGTATAATAAAGACAAAGAATAAAGTATATTTAGACTAAAGTGAAGTGGAAATAACACTTCACTTTTTTATTGATATATAGACTATTGAATAAAAATAATTATTGAGATATCAAATGAACAAAAATGTAATTCAATTTTTGATATCCGAACAGTAAAATTTTATTCAATTGCTGTGTAAACTGGAATAAAAATGATGATTTGCAAATAGAAACGTTTCATCTGGAGATTTTCTCATTTTGATTATGTGAATTGTTTTATATTCTAGAACATTGCTTGTTGCTTGTTTATAAAAATAATTAAATTTACCTGATAATTATAATTACATGATTAGTTTTATTTGTTTTTTAAGTTTGATTTTGAAACTAATGTGATGAAAATTATATAGTTAAGATTTTCACAAACCTTATATGCTCAGAAATATTTCAAATTTAAATATATAATATAAATTTAATTAATTAATTCTAAAACAAATATTATCATGGCCAGGCCTACAATTGTACGTGGTATTACTATCCAACGGTCGGTATCACTGTATTTTGATCACGAAAATGAGTTGGACCTCCAGTGGGGTGCTGGGTCTCCTCCCATTGGTCAAAAACTTTTTATTTTTTATTTTTCTTCTTCTTTTCCTCCATTGCCAACCCCCCACGTGGAGGTGGGGTTGCCGGGGGTGCCTCCGTACTGGGGTCGGAATCACGGCTCATTTTGATCATAATGGTAAAGTTCACAATGTTTGGGGCTGGCCCTAACTTGCTCAAATGTTTGGGCCCAATTTTAGGAAAGACCGAACTTCAACTTTTGATCCAAGAACCCATCATATGATCCAATCAGACTTGGTGTATATGTCACATATTTTGTTATTTAAAAAAAATGCCTATGACAGTTTGAAAATTGTCTATGTTAAAAAATCGATTAAGACCCTTCACTAGAATAAAAGAACTGCCGGTAAGAATATCTCGGTTTAATTCTCTGTTTTTACTTTGCTGTTTCAGGTTATAACTTTCCTCAATTATATGCATTTGTACACACATTAGGTATGCACCTGTCCCAAGTACATAAGTTTTTAAATATAAGTCATCAAAACTTTTACTATAGGCCCCCAAATTTGGAAGGCTCCCAATTTTTTAATAGTGTAATATAGGTCTATATATATGTTTAGTTTTTTTTTATTTTTTTTATTTTATATATTTTTTTGCTTTTAATATGTTTAGTTGAAACAGGTCAATTGACACAGAAAATGCCTTCCAATTATTGCATATTTTCGGTCGAACTACTAATGTAATGTAAAATCGGAGCAAAAAAACTTATAAGCTAATTTTTTTACTTATTAAAGGATTGTTTGAGGTGTCCTAAATAAGTGTACTTTTTATCTTTTTGGACTAAAAAATTGAGAAAAAAAATATGGATGTTTGGGTCAACTTTTTGACTTTTTATGAAAAAATGTGTATTAAAAAATTATATAAATTAGTGTGTAGGGGAAAATTAAAATTGAGAGTTGTGCAGCCGTAATTTTTGACTTTTGATAAATAGTGATAATTTTTTAACTTTTTGACTTTTTGGCAACTTGCCAAACTTGGCCTAAGAAAAGATATACAGAAAAGTAAAAAAATGATGTGACCTAAATAAACCAATAAGCAGTTTATAAGTCATGTTCTCAAATGAAGCCTGATATAATATTTGGAAATTAGGTTAAAAGTCAATTTTTTGACTTTTTCAAAAAAAAAACCATGCAAAAAAGTAATGTGACTCAAAAAAATTAAAAAGTCAAAAAGCTGATTTTTAATTCAGATGCCAAAATAGATTGTGTGCAAAGAAATTATCACTTTCTTTGTTTTCAATTTCTTTAATTCAATTTTTTGAAAATTAAATTTTTATTTATTTTTTGTTTTTGTTAAATTTTTAACATTTTAAGAATTTTTTTCTTTTTTAAATGCACCCAACCTAAGTGTACCTAAAAAAGTAAAATATTTGTATAAAAATATTTTAAAAAATCAATACATACACAAAAATATGAAAATGTACTGAATTTTCATATTTTGTTTGTATATTTGGTATTTAGTGAATTTTTAAAAGATTTTTTTCCATAAATATTATACTTTTTAATTGATTTATATTATCTAAAAAATAAAAAGTTTAAAATATTTAAAAAATCACTAAAAACAAAAAAAAAATATTAAAAATTTAATTTTCAAAAAACTAAATCAAGGAAATTGAAACCAAATAAGGTTACTCACTTGAATTTTTTTTTTTTTTTAAAAAAAAAAAACCTTTTTCTTGTTAGCAAAGACATGAGATGATTGAAAAAATTAAATATCTACTCCTAAAAAATTAACCTTCCCTCGCTCTCCTCTTTCAATCATTTTTTTTTTAAAATTATAAATAAGTGAAATAGTTTTAAAATAATTATATTGTAGGAACAATTTTTTTTTTTGTGCAAGTCACATAAAAGACTTGTACCACTCACAAAAAAAATTGTACCATACTCACAAGAGACTTAGATTACCATGAAAATGAGATATTATTTTCTCACTGTCCAACTAAAAAGTAATTTTCCTTTTTTTTCTTCAAAACAATTTTTTTTTTTATTTTTCAAAAATGATTAAGAAAGAATTATGTCAAGTACGTCGTAAGAAAGATTAAGATCTCAAAAAGTTAAACAAATAAATTTTCAATAAAAATTATAACTTTTTTTTTAATGTAAAATGCCTCATTTTTAGTTGTCTCTTCAAGCCACAAATGTTCCAAGGCCAGTCCTGCATAGTGAAGTGAGATATGCATTTTCCCACCTTCAAAAGCAAAACCAACAATATTACAAACACACTCATTTTTACACTCAACACATACTCATATCATATTAATCAGTTAAACTCCCTCTTTCCGTTCCATTCCAAAAATCTAAAGGGGGAAATTACAAATCAGTTATACCTTCAAAAAATAATTACATATACATCAAAAAGTTTATGCACTCAATAATTGAAATTATAAAATTTATCATTAATCTGAATTTTTATTTTCAAAATATACACTGATTTTTCTTTTGAGTTTGTATATATATATATATATATATATAACTTGGGATCATAATCTAGATGAAGCACCAGAGAGAGCATGATTGGTTAGTTCTCTTCTCAAGATCTTCCCTGCTGGTGATTTTGGAATAGAATTGATGAATGTAACACGTCGAATCTTCTTGTATGGTGCAACCTACAACATCAAACAATAGTAGAAAATTAGATGTTTGCATTTTCTATATTGCATTAGTGCACTTTGTTTGATTAGATGTCCAGGTTTTTTTTTTTTTTTTTCCTTCCTTTTTCAGCCTCATGTTTGAACAGCGACCCACCAGCTCCAGCCTCACCTGCCCTTCCCAACTCTGGTGATATTATATGCGTACAAAGAGATTTAATAAATATAATAAGGGTAAGGACGGGTAAAACAGGGCGGGGAAGGAAAAGCGGAGCTTCTCACTTTCTTACAGGAGTGTGTTTCACTTGGAAGTTTGAAAGCATAATCCCGAATAGAACATCAGAGTTTTCCATGATAACTGAGATTATCAATAGTAAAACGATTTCTGGATTGGAGAAGGGGTATATTTGGTTGTGTTTCTAATTTTCAGAAACTTGCAGAAAATTTATTTTTGTGAACTGTTTCCAAATGCTATTTTGAAATTTTTTTTTCTTTCTAAACATTTATGAAATGTCAAAAAGATTCAAAAATTGTTTTCACTCAAATACATCCATATTTTGGGTATTGTATAAAAGTGACATATCTGAAAGAGCTTCTAAATTCGAAAGTTCGGTTTTTCTCCATTTGTGAAGCTTGAAAGCTAAGATATGACAATGCATGATGGAGTTTTGTTTTAGGACAAATGCAAAAAGCTACCAACATCAACCAGCACAAATGTAGTACTAAATAAAATCAAGGACAAATTATACCCGTGACCCTTGTAATTTATATCTTATATTGTATTGTCTCAATTTAGATCAATTGATAATATCTGTTAACAAATTAGATAGATATCAATGGAAAAATAGTTTATTTAAAAGGACGGGTATCCTTTTTAATTGGACGTCAATCACTTTGAGAAGAGTGAATGGATTATTTTGTCCCTTCATTTCAGTCCGATTTTTAAATGGGCATTATCAATTTGGACTACTTCACACTATATGAAATTTTTCAAGGAAAGTTTGCCAAATATTTCTAGAGGGTAATAGTAGAAGTAAAAACATGCCTGTCTTGCAATGAAATCAATAATTTGAGCTTCAGAGATATTGCTCCCAGGTTTTCTCACCACGAAGGCCATGGGAATCTGCCCAGCTTCCTCATCGGGATACCTAAGTTCAGATGACACATGTGGATTTAAAGCATGAAAAACAGATAATTTACCTTTTGCTAGCTATTATAAAGCTAATTGATATTAAAAAAACATTTGAAATAAGCAAACAAATAGTGAAACATCAAACATGTCACATTCAGTGTACAATTTTGGAGGGTGAACTTTCTGCTTCAGGTGCCTCGAATTCGACCCAAATGATATTTATTACCCATTGGGGACTCACACGATCCACTTAATAGGCAAATGGTGGGTTCTCCTGATGGTCTTAACTGGATATGTATTTGGGTCTATTTTGACCTGATTTGCTACTTTAAGATCTTTGTACATATTGGGTTATTTTCCAAAGTTGGTCAATCTTACTTACTTTGCTGAGCTAACCAACTAGGCAAAGATTGTCAAAAAATTCCAACCGAAGTAACACAAGTGCGCAATAGAACTACACCAAGGCAAAGTTCAAAAAGAATGTCTACTTGTTTTATTAATGCCGAGCTAAAAAAAAGAAAAAATTACAAGAAAGAATTAAAAATAGAACAATTTGACATTGGCTATGTTCCACAGTCTTAGCACAGCTCAGTCATCAATGTCTTCCAAGTGGTAAGGTCCTTTTCTTGCTAGCCCCACCACTTTGTATGGTCTTTCCCAATGGGGTCTCAATTTTCCGTCACCAGCAAGGTTTTGAAAAGCGGTTGCGGTCACCGTAATGGTTGCGGTGACGTGATAGCAATTACGGGGTGCAAAGGCCGTAGCGTAATGGTGGCAGTAACCGGAACCGTGATTTTTTTTTTTTTCCTTTTTGTACAATTTGAAGAAAACTTACCGATACGCATTTTTTTCTTTTCTTTTCAGAATCACATTTATTGGGGTCTAAAATAAATTTTGATCAATTTTTGTTAATTTTTAAGTATGATCAAATATATTTCATATTTTCAAATCACTATAAAATGAGTTTTTTACATTTTATTTCAGTAGTCAATGATTTTAAGAATAATTGATTTTAAATGTCTACAAATTATTTTTTACCAATACCTGAACTATATGAATAAAAAATCTTCACAATTATTAAATGAAAAGATTATAAAATAAAAATTATGCCATAAATTTATAAAAAAAAAAATTCATATAAGATTTTTTCTTTAGACTTGGATTAGTTGAGTAATTGTTCTTTTTTAGTAAACTTTTGTTTTTTTTTTTTTGGGAGAGGGGGGGGAGGGAAAGGAAGCTAGCTGTTCAGAATATTTTAAAAAGGAGTAACGGTCTCTAACGGACCGTTAGGGTATTACTACGACTGTTACGTAACATCAAAAACAGCCGTTATACATGTAAATTTTCGTCGCACCGCTATAGTGGCCGTAACGGGTGGTGATAACCACCGTAACCATTACATAACGGTTGCGGTAACTTTTTAAAACCTTGGTCACCAAGTACCAAAGTGTTCCCCATGACTTTGCATAAAACCCAATCACCAATCTTGAAGTGCCTTTGATGCACTGCCTTTTGTATTTTCTAGACAACTCTTGTTGATATGAAGCAATGTGGATCAGAGCTCTCTCTCTTTGTTCTTTTGCAAGGTCGAGCTCCAAGGTTATTGCCTCCCCATTCAAGTCTGGGTCAAAATTATTGCTTGTAATTATGAGAAGGCCAACCTCCAAAGGGATGACAGCCTCCATGCAGTACGCCAAGGCAAATGGTGTTTCCCCGACTGAATGCCTTGGGGTTATTCAGTAGGCCCATAAAATGTGGGTGAGCTCTTCAACCCATTTTCCTTTCGCCTTCTCTAACCTTTTCTTCAGGCCATCCAGGATCACCTTGTTTGATGCTTCGGCCTAACCATTGACTTGCGGATATGCCGGTGTGGAGTTATAGAACTCTATCTTGTGCTCTTCACAAAAGCCTCTGAAGATTCTTCTGTCAAATTGAGTGTAGTTGTCTAATATCAAAGCTTTGGGAATTCCAAACCGAGTTATGATGTTCTACCAAACAAACTTTTTGACGGCTTTTTCCTTGATGGATGCAAGTGCCTCCGCTTCAACCCACTTTGTGGAGTAGTCAGTCGCCGCGATGAAGAATTTTCTATTGCCCGGCATGGTTAAGAGTGGTCCCACTATGTCCAGGCCTCACATTGCAAAAGGCCAAGGGTTGGTCAGAGGTAAAAGTTCTCTGGCTGGTTGATGGATTTGATGCGCAAATTTCTAACACTTTTAGCATTTCCTGACATACTTCTCTACGTTTGTCTGCATGCATGGCCACCAATACTCTTGTGAGACAGCTCGGTAAGCCAAAGACCTCCCCCATTGATGACTTTCACATATTCCTTCATGAATTTCAAACAGGACGGCTTCAACCTTGCTGGGGTGTACACACTTCAAGTATGGCCCTTTGAATGACTTTTTATATAATGCTAGAGATGGGGATAGCCAGAACCGCTGTGACTTCACTCAGATTTTGTTCGCCTCCTTCTTGTCTTTTGGCAAGCTATGAAGCATGGACACGCCAGATTTCATGCCGTGGCGGTGTCTGACACGGGGGCACGCCGGGGACACGGGGACACATACGGGACACGCCATCCGGCGTGTCCCTTTAATTTAATTATTTTTTTTGCAGGGACACGGTGGAGACACGGCGGGGACACGCCTGTCCACGAAATTTTCACTTCTAATAGTGGGGAGGCCAACTTCCAAAGGGATTATCGCTTCCATGCCATAGGCCAAGGAAAAAGGCGTTTCGTCGGTCGACCGCCTAGGTGTAGTTCAGTAAGCCCATAAAACGTGGGGAAGTTCCTCAACCCATTTTCCTTTCATTTTTTCCAATCTCTTTTTCAGACCATCTAAGACTACTTTATTGGAGGCTTCAGCCTGGCCATTAGCTTGAGGGTACGCCAGTGTGGAGTTGTAGAATTCTATCTTGTGCTCTTCACAAAAATCCCTAAAGATTCTTCTATCAAATTAGGTGCCGTTGTCAGATATCAAAACTGTGGGAATTCTAAATCGAGTTATGATGTTCTATCAGACAAACTTTTTGACATCTTTTTCTTTGATGGATGCAAGCACTTCTGCCTCTATCCACTTTGTGAAGTAATCTGTCGCTGCAATAAAGAACTTTCTGTTGCCTGGCGCGGTTGGGAGTGGTCATATTATGTCTAAGTCCCATATTGCAAAAGGCCAAGGGCTGGTCAAAGGTAGAAGCTCTCTAGTTGGTTGATGGATTTGATACATGAACTTCTGACATTTCTCGTATTTCTTAACATACTTTTCTGCATCTACTTGCATGTATGGCCACCAATACTTTTGTGAAATAGCTCGGTAAGCCATAGATCTCCTCCTTTGGTGGCTTCCACAAATGCCTTTATGGATTTCGAACAAAAATTCCTTGACCTTGTTAGAATGGACACATTTCAAATACGGTCCTATGAAGGACTTTTTGTATAGTGCTAGATATGGGGAAAGCCGAAATCATTGTAACTTCACCCTAGTCTTATTGGCCTCTTTTCTATCTTCTGGCAGAATGCTATCTTTTAAGAACACGATGATAGGGTCCATCTAGGAAAGACTTGGCTCAGCGTAGAATACCTCGGCCACTTCAGGTTACTCGATGCTCAGTCTTGGGAGGAAGTCAACTAAAACAAGTGCGTGATAGAGGTGTTTACCATCGATACCAAACTAGCCAGTTCATCCGCCTTGTTATTTTCTTCTCGACCGATTTACTCTATCCTTACTATATCAAATTTCACAATTTCGTTCCTGACCAGCTCCTAATACTTGGTCATTCTATCATCCTTTGCCTCATACTCACCAGATATTTGGTTAACCACCAATTGGGAGTCGCTGTACACCATTAGCTCGGTAGCCTTCATCCGAAAGGTAGATTTCAAACCAACCAAGAGTGCTTCGTACTCCGTTTCATTATTGGATGTTGGAAACCCAAGTTTGATCGCTTGCTCAATAGTCAGGCCATCTGGCAAGATGAGGACTATTTCTAGTCCCGTTCCATGCCTATTAGAAGTTCCATCTACGAAAAGCTTCCACATCTCTCCTATGAACAACTTCCAACAAGTAAATGGGTCTAAAGATGCCTTGGGGTCTGGTACTTCAACTATATCCTCCAAGTCTTTGCCCACTGCTTGTTCATCGATCTCTTTGCTCGGTTGCCCTACCATTTCCCTTTTAGGCACATTATCGCAAATTGTGCTCGTCATTGCACGGCTTACTTCATCTCCCCCTGGCAATGTATTGTTGACCTCAGTGGGCGATGCAACCACTACTAGGCTTAACGGCACATTGCGCAATTCCTCCGCTTGAGATGGTAAGTTAGCTTGTTGCTAGGTAGTAGGGAGTTGCACTGTTCACCGCAGCTTTCCCCTCTATTTGTTCAGTTTCCTCGGTCAGGTCAACTGGGCAAACGGAATGACTTCTTGGAGCGAACTCCGCTACAAAGTCTGCTAACGCTAGGGCTTTTATTACTGTTTTAGGTTGAAACTTGATGTCAAACTGTCCCAACTTCACTGCCTACTTGAGTATCCTTATAAAAAAGTTCACCCCTTCAAATAGAGCCTTCAAAGGAAATGCGGTCAACACTACCACAGTATGCGCATGGAAATAGTGCGGCAACTTCCTAGATGCCATCATTAAAGCTAAGGCAAGCTTGTCTAATGGTAGCTATCTTGTTTCGGCACCCAGAATTGTCTTGCTCACATAAAAGATGGGCAAGTGTTGTATTCCTTCTGCGTGCACCAGAACTGCGCTAATAGCATGCTGGGAGACTGCGATGTACATGTAAAGCTCTTCTCCAGGTACTGGGGTTGCTAAGAGTAACAGAGAAGACAAATACTCCTTCAAGCTTTCCAGAACTTGGTCACACTCCTCGTCCCATTTGAACTTCGACTTAAACGCCTGGAAGAATGGTCTGCATCGGTCTAACGACCGACTTATGAACCTGTTCAGTGCGACGGCTAACCCTATCAGATGTTGTTTGGCCTTTCAAGTTCTTAAATGGCCTTGATTTAGGAAGGATTTGTTTCTATTCTGCGGTTGGTCACCAAGAAGCCTAGAAACTTGCCTGATCCTACGCTAAATGCACACTCCGACGTATTTAGCCGCAACTTATGAGTTTTCAAGATTTAGAACATCTCTACTAGGTCATTGAGATGGTCTGATTTATCTTTTGCTGTTGATCACCATGTCGTCAATGTAAGCCTCCATTATTCTACCTAACAATAGTGCAAACATCTTGGTGACTATTCGTTGAAACGTTACCCTTGCGTTTTTTAGGCCAAAGGGCATGACCTTGTAACAATACAACCCTCTTGGAGTTGTGAAGGACGTGATCTCCTGGTTTGGTTCATACACAACGATCTGATAATATCTGCGCTATGCATCTAGAAAGCTAAGAAGGTTGTGACCTGCAGTTAGATCCACCAACTGATCAATCATTGACAAAGGAAAGCTATCCTTTGGGCATGCTTTGCTGACCGCTTTGTAGTCCACGCAAACGGTCATTTGCCATTCTTTTTTGGCTGTGTTTGAGATCCACTTTGAATAATGGACTTCCTTGATCGCACTTGTTTCCAACAAGTTCCCCACTTCTTTGACCACTACTTCGGCAAGGTGTAAAGCCGACCAGCGAGTTCTTTGTATGACTGATTTGGCAGTAGGGTTGACGTTGAGTTGATGGCAGATGAAGTTTGGATCAATGCTAAGCATATCGTACGACATCCAGGCAAACACTTCAAGATCGGAGATCAAAAAGTCTATGATCTCCTTTCTCTCAGTGCTGGACAAAGATGAGCCGAGCAAGAACTTCTCTGGGTCGGTCTCATCAATCCTTACTTCTACCAAATCTTCCACGGCCTTCTGTTCAGCTATCCTGCCGACGTCTTGGAACATTTCTTTCTTCTCTAGCTCCTCAACCATTTGCACAAATCCTTTGGCAGCGTAACTGTCGTTCACTGTCACAAAACATTGCTTGGACGTGATTTGGTCTCCCAAGACCTCTTTAATTATCCCAGCTTCGTTTGGGAACCAGATTACTTGATGGTAGGTTGAAACTACCGCACGTATGACATGCAACCACTCTCTCCCAAGATGATGTTGTAAGTGGACGGGACTTTCAAAACCCAGAACTCCACTTATTTGACCATTGAGCCAGCTTTGACCGGCAGAATAATCTTGTCAACTGTCCATTTTGGCATAGAGTTGAAACCTACCAAGGGAGACGTGGCTAGCGCCAAGTCTCTGTCATCCAATTTCACATGAACCTCCTTGGTCAATCAAGATCCTCTTGATGTCGAAATTCTTGAAGCGTAAAGTAACCACCGACGCGTCGTTATGGGGGTTCTGCAACCTAGCTAAGTTATTATCAGGGATAGAAATTACGTTCTTCGCCTCTATTTTCCCTTTCTTTACAGTTGTTTGAACACTCAGCACCTCTCTCATATGCTCCGCCTTTTTTATCATCCTTCTGAGGTCGCAGACTTGCTCAAGCTTGATGATTCCATGGATTACATTAATCATGCCTTGAGGTGGACCATCTACTGGCATGCCGTCCGGCATGTTGCGGTCTTGGGGGGTTGGCCGAGCTCCCCCCCTCAATGTATCGGTCCATGTGGCCTGTTGCCACCAATTCTTCCAAATACTGCTTCAATGGTGTGCAGTCTTCAATTCAATGCCCAACTTCGTCGTAGAAAGTGCACCGATATCTGTCGTCATAACCCCTTTGCGCTTCTCCCAATTTGGCATGGACTTCTTGAAAACTGTCGTGATAGCAGTGCGAACCTTCAATTTCCTCGCTTTTGTGTCCTTATCATTTGGTGGACCGCCACGATTATTATAGTTTGGCCTTCCTCTCTTTCCAACCGTGTTAACCTTGCTCGAAGTCTTTTTGTCCGAGATCACTATTGTGCCGTACTTTGCCCTTGCTTTGGCGCCATCCTCCTCCACCCTTAAGTGTTTGTGCTGCACCATCTCCATTAAGGCTTCCATGGTAAGAGGGAGAGTTATTGTCATGGAATCCCTCGATCTATGCCTAACCGGCAAGCCACGCTTGTATTGGGCAATAGCTAGGTTGGTAGGGCATTCAGCGATTCGGTTGAATTTCTCTCAATACATGTTGTTGTAGGATTTCAGTGTCTCCTTCTCGTCCATGTCAATGGCGAGCAATTGATCGACTTCTACAGGCGTCTTGGTGTTTGTCTTAAACTTGGTGACAAACGCCTCTATAAACTGCGCCCAGAAGACAATGTTGCCTTGGGCAACCTCTCAAACCAGGTCAAGCCTAAATCCCCAAGGCCTTGATGGGAACAGGACGCACATCAAGGCGCCATTCTCTTGTGTATAGTCATCACTTGTCGAAAGTGGCTAAGGTATATGTATGGATCTGACTTCCAATCATAAATCGTGAACTTAGGCTGGTTAAAACCTAAAGGCAGAGGTGCGTTCTCTATCGCCAAGACAAACAGCGAACTCTGCAATCTTGCCAGTGCTCTGTCCGCTGGCTCGTAAGCAAGATGCGACATTGGCATTGCAACCTCGACGCTTCCATACGTCCTAGGAGTCAATCGCTGCAAAGTAGATACCCTCTGGGGTCCCTGCACCTAGGCAACTTCTCTTCTCCATGCCTTTTCTTCCAAAACAGTCTGTAGATCTTTCGACTTGGGCAACTCAGTGTATCGCGAGAATGTCTAATGAGTGTGCAAGGGTCGATAGCTGCTTCCCTCGGTGTATGATCTTTCAGACCTAGTCCTCTCAGACCTGGAGTAACGGGGTTCTAGAAGTCCTTGAATGAGTGTCGCCTGTCCGAAGGCTTCTATTCTCATAATATGTGGGCGTGGCATGCCTATCCTGATCCCCAGAACAGCGAGATTGCGTTCGCCCTTCGTGGATCTCCACCTTAGCCACACCTTTGCCTTTCACTTGGCGCTTCAAAGCCTCCATGTCTACCGCCATTCTTCTTATCAGTTCGTCTTGCTCCCTCACACGATCCTCTAGAACCTGGGTGTCTGTTTGGCGCCTTTGTCTATCTGAGCTTTGGGAACGGCGAGGACTCAAACTCCGCTTTTCTCATGCGCCCTTGTGAGGGTTCTGTCGTTGAGGGTCCAAGTCCGCCATGAGCGGAGTAGGAGGCAAATTGTCACGCCTCATGTTCCTTTCTGGCGTTTGGCCATCAATGGCAAATTGTGACAGATCTTCGTTGTGCACCATAAAATCTACTGAAGGAAAACTTGATCAAAAGGTAAGTTCTCTGAGTTTCCCACAGACGGCGCCAATTATATGGGTACGAAATAATCTTCACTCGTATAATCTTGCTGATCAAACTTGTGCCCCTCTAAACGCCATCGTAATACCTAAAATCACAAACGTGAGCGAGTCGATGGGTGTGTGCTAGAAACCCCTCCGATGCCTAAGTCAGCAAATAAACTGAAGAGACAAAAGCTCTGTGAATTCGGGAGTATGAATTGTCATACCTAAGATTAGGGTTTGGTTTAAGCTTTTGTAGATTCCGCATGGCACAATCCTGATTGGACTCTAACTCTCTTTATAGAGTCCTCCTAGGAATTACATTTCTAAAGGATAATGTTTATCTTCTGACACCCTCCTCACTGCAAGCCAAGTGAGATGGCACAACTCTTTGCTCGGCTTTTCGCCATACAACTGGACTATTTGTACCCTGTCCGCCATTGGCTTAACCGTGCTACACACAACACCTGCATGGCTTGTACGGCGCGCCACCATGCTAACATTACACGGCTCTTCTCTAGCTCGGTCAAACCTCCATTCTCATTCTGTTTGACCACTTTCCCTTGTAGCTCAGTCAAGATGTTGACCACCATTAGGAGATAGCTAAGTCCAAGAATATAGGCCTTATGTTAGTCCGATCAAACCCTTTCGACCGGTTCTATCCACTGTTCGGCCCACGCTAAGCTCTTCCCATGGCATAGCTCAGCCTAACTCGCAGGCTCGCAGCCCAAGCCTCAGTCATTTCCATCTAGCTCAGCCCAACTTGCTGCCCAAATTAACCTCTCAGGTTCTGAGATTATGATGATCTTATGAGCTTTCTATAATAGGGTTGTTGAGAGAGAAAGAGTCTACTCGTTGTGATCTCTACATCTATAGTGAAACTCTTTTGTCTCTTTTCACCCGTATACATAAATTGGATAAGAATCGAAACTAATCATGAATAAGTTGTAGGACATACATGGTGAAAGATGAGTTTTGAACTTCACAAGAGAAGCACACTACAGATAGATACAATGAAAATGTTCAAAAACCTATTAGACAGACCATCCGTAAAGATGAAGACACTAATGCTATGCTTAGTTTACTGGAATGAAAGTAGAATTAGAATGTAATGCTCATTCTTTAGCCTCCATGTGAATGATGATTGATGCTTGAATTTCACTCAGCAAGTGAAAACATATTTAAGTGCTATCTATAATATATATACACACACACACACATATATATATATATATATAGAGAGAGAGAGAGAGAGCAAGGCTTGTAAAGGGGATGTCGTGTAAAGATTGATGCATGAATTTAGCCTTCATTTTAAGTATGAGTTTTGTTTCATTTTGGTTCTTGATGTTTTCATTGTGTCAATTCAATCCTTAATGTATGAAAAGTATTTCGATTTAGTCTTCCAAGCCAACTCCGTCAATAAACACCGTTAAAATCAGCAATATGTAATTTTAGAGACTAAAATGACACAGCACATTTTAGGAACAAAATAGTGTAATTTTTTTAAGTGAGTTTTCACATTAATGACACAAATACTAAAATTGTAATTTTTTATGCAGATCAATAGAATTGCCAATATGAGACAGAGATACATACGGAATGACAGCAGCATCAGCAATTTCAGGATTCAATTGAAGCAATTGTTCCAACTCAACTGGGGGGACCTGCATTTCATTCCGAATCTTTAAAAGTTGAAAATTGTGAGGAAAAACCAAAAATCAAAAAGAAAAAAAAGAAACAATTTTAGCACCTGATAAGCCTTGTACTTAATCAATTCCTTTAATCTATCAACAATGTAGAGGAATCCATGAGAATCAAAGTAACAGAGATCACCAGTCTTCAACCAGCCCTCTTGATCCAATGTTGCAGCAGTTGCTTCATCATCACCAACATAACCTACAATTGCACAACATTTCTATTTTACCAAATAAGAATCACCGCAAGAAATTGTGAATCATTTGATATCATTATTAGTTTCAAAACAAAAACACAGAAAAAAAATGTGTGGTGAGTTGCTAGAGATTGTGGCTGCCAACAGAAACACGAATAAATGATGGCGCCGAATGCATCACCTTTCATTACTGTAGGTCCTCGTAACCATAACTCCCCTCGTTGCCCTGGAGGCAAGGCCGCTCCAGTTGTAGGATCGACTATCTTGGCTTCCATGTTCTCGGCTAGGCGGCCAACAGATCCAAACTGCTTAGATTCATCTGGCCCTGTCATCCCTGTGGCACCTCCACCAGTCTCAGTTAGACCATATCCCTAAAACATAACAAAAAGTAAATTAGTGACAAAAATACGAAATTGGTAATCACTAAGGAGATACGATCACAAAAAATGAATCATATATTAAAGTTCTTATTATTCAGATAAAGTCTGGTCTACAATACAAACATGAGCTCCTTATATGGACAGAAGAGAGTTATATATTGGTTTGTCTTGTTGGGATTCATTTCATAGCCACAAATGTAAACGGAAGCACAACTATGCATACATTAAAAAGAAAAATAATTACACATAAATTTACGTAGTTCGACACCAATTGTCTGTGCTCACAGACGAGAGATAATTCACTATATAAATAAAGTAGAGAATTCATGTGAGATAGATAGCCAAACTCACACTACTACTCGAACTCCATGCTCAATGCTACTTGAGTTTTTACTTACCCAAATACCTCATATTATTTTAGTTTAGTCCTTACCTACCTTGATGCCTCACACCATTTTTTCTCACACCTCTTGCATCTCTATTTCTTCCTCCACTACTCTATCAATCTCACTGAAAATCTATACCCTATGACTATTTATATTAGTTTATTCATATGAATTCTAATTCCATATAATTAAGTAACTAAATTCTCAAAATTAAATTCCTTAAAGATATGTATGGATCATGAATTTGGATACCTAAATCTATGATTCAAAAACAGTCGAATAAATTCTAGATTTTACTCTGCTAACATAGGCTATGTTTGGCATGTGATTTTGGGGCTATATTAGTCAAAAAAGACAAAATAGATCAGTCAATAAGATAAAATGTCACATAATTGTACTTTTTATATTGTTAACGAATTTAAAAGTAAGGCAAAATGAAAATTTTATATTATTTTTTATCTTGATTTTTGAAAAAGAATTAATATTTTGAGATAATAAAAAATAAAATAAGGGACTAATATTTTGGAATAGATGGAGTATTAGATTGATTTATATATTAGAGTTTCGCTTAGAGAGTGGATTGATTTTGTTAACTATTTTAACTTGGGTTAACAAGACTTGTTTAAGATGGATTTTTTATTTTTATGATTTCTGTGAAAAAAAAAGTAAAATAATTATAATTATAATTTAAATATTAATATTAATATTTTTTAAAAAATATATTATCAAATGGTAATTTTAAAAAATTAATTTTTTTAAAATGTAATAATTATATTATTAAAAAAAATTAAATTATTTAAAAGGGACTATTATTTTGAAACGGAGACTAATATATCACATGGGTGACCGACGCCATACAACAAAACACCATTATTCACTCCACACGGTTTACTGGTACAATTAATACGGTTGTACAAATTGCAGATTCCACCACACGTGGTTTCAATTCAATAATACATAAAAAGTTGATTTTTTGGCTTTTTTTAGCTTATTTTATCTTTTTGTGAGTAAAAAATGTAAGAGGTGATAAGAGCCAAAATAGGTAAAAAGCTAAAATCTTGCGTTTTTAGCTCTTATCACCTCTCATATTTTTTACTCACAAAAAGACAAAATAGGCTAAAAAAGTCAAAAAACCAACTTTTTATCAACTTTTCAAAACAAACAGAGAATTCTAGTTATGAGATGTGTACTTTTAGTTATATTACATTCTTTTTATGTTATGATAAAACAAAAAATGTAGTTATAATATTATTTTAATTATGATTTATAATATTTTTGATTATATTTTATGTAATGTTTGGTTTTAATTTTTTTAATTATAATTCAAAAAGTATAAAATTATGTCATTTTTTTTTTAGTCATAAGGTATATATGATACACACATTTTAAAAGGTGTATATCATAGTATTTCCCAACATCAACACCCATATAATAGGATCGCGCGGAGAATAAGGATTCATGTAGCCGACTCCATTTGATGGGATTTAAAGCTTGGTTTGGTTTGGTTATATAGTAGGTTTTATTACACAGCAATATTGCAGACCCCCAGTTGGGGCAGACCCCCACCACCCCCACATACACGTGCGGGACAGGGAGAGAATGAAAACACAAAAAAAAAAAAAAAAATTTTGAGCCAATCAGCACCCAGTGGGGGTGTTGGGGTCTCCCCCAGTGGGGGTCTCCCCCATTTTCCTTTATTATATTCCATTAATTTCAACAATTCAATTATTGTACAAAAAAAAATATCAATTAAGACTCACCTTGCACAATGCACACACATCAAGTGATCTATATTACTTAATGAATTTCAACCTTTTTTTTTTTCTTTTTTTTACACATTGGCGTGAATTTATAAAATGTTTTGCATGTATGGAAAATCCACAATTGTTTGTAATGATGAGTTTCATTGTTTTCTAGCCATAATTAGTTTTAATAATGCACATAATAATATTTGTTATTTGACTCAGCATGGGAAAAAAAATCAAAAAAATTCATCCCAAAGTGCTAGAGACCTAAAAAAAAAATTATCAAAAATTTTATGCAATTCTCAGACGGGTGGATCCCATATGATGTAAATTTCACACCTATGTAAATCTTTGATATAATTTTTATGATTTTTTTAAAGATAAATTACATTGACTCCCTTAAAATTTGAAAAAAAATATAATAAGCCCAACAAATTTAACATAATTATATTGAATTCCCTTAAGGTTTTAATTCATATATACTTAATCCCTTTTTCATTCAAAATTCGTTAGTCGTATAAATGAAAAAATTATATTGTCATATCTTTTACATTGAAACTTATATTTTACAGTATATATCTTTGTGTTTTCACACCATATGCATTAGTTTTGGTCTCTTTAACCTTACTAAAAACAAAGTAGCATAATTATGTCAAAATTGTGAAATTTGATGTATATTTTCAAATCTCAAATGAGGTTAGACCTCCCTTCAAGTTTAGAGATACAATAAATTCAATAGTTTGACATAATTACATTAAACTCTATTAAGATTTTAATTTATATAATACTTAGCCCAATTTTCATTAATAATTTGTTAGTTGTATAGATAAAAAAAAATGATATTGTCATCTTTTTTATACAAAAATGTGTTCTTTATGTTGTTTATTTTTGTGTTTTCATACTATCTGAATTAGTTTCAGTCCATTTAACCTTACTAAAAGAAAAACTAATATAATTATATCAAAACTATATAGCTTACTATATTTTTTTAAAAATAATTCACCAAACAAAGTCTTAGCATTGCTCATATAAAAATGGAGAATTCTATACGTATCATTTACCATATGCGCCCTTAGTTACGTCATTTACTTCTTTAGTTATAACTAATTTTTTAATTATGATATTAGTTTGAGATCTTTGGTTATGCCTGTTTAGCTATGCCTTTTCTTTTCTTTTCTTTTTTTATTTTTAGTTAGGACTTAGAAAATATGGAGTTATACAATTTTTTTTCTTGTAATTATAAGATGCATAGTCTTTATGAAAAATTATTGGTTCGTCTTGGGGTACTATATGATCATACCTTAGGTCAATCATAAATTCTCATACTTTTTATATTTTTCAATCACTTAATATAAAATTATAAATTTTATCCTTTTTACTAATCAGAACACACCTCAGACACCATGTAATTATGTCCTATGACCAACGAATAACTTCATGCCCTAAGACCAACGTATAACTTCTCTTTCCCCATTAAAATATTGAATAAAGTTTCGGACTCCCAGTGGGGGTGCTGGGGTCTGCTGTGATTGGCCCAAAAAATAATTTTTTTTTTTTTTTATTTCAGCCAACTCCAAACCGACACGTGGCACTGAGGGTCACTGGGGTCCCTAACATTGCTGTAAAATATTATTGACCTTCTAAACAAGTCTTTTTCAACCTAAACAGCTTATTTTGACGCTAAAAAATGCCAGTCCGAGTCTGCTACCAAAATGGATGACAAGGGAATGTGGGCCCAGAACAAACAAAAGTCATAATTAAATATTGTTTCATAAATAAACTTACTCTCCGTTTATTTTAACGGCAGCAAAATATTTTCTACATTTTAAAAAACGTTTTGTTATGTTTGATTGTGACTTGAACAAATGTGCTAATAGGAGTGGAAGGGGTAATATTGAGTGGTAATATTAAATTTGTGATAATATTTGTAATAGGAGTGGAAGGGGTAATACTGCTAATAGGAGTGGTAATATTTGTGATAGCAGTGGAAAGGGGAGTAATGGCCGTGGTAGAGATGTACTCGCAGTGATAAAACTTTGCACGAGAAAAATAAAAAAATATTCGGTCATTTTGTGAATCTAAACTGTTCTAATTTCAAAGTCTTAAAACTGTTCAAATTTTAAAGTCAGTCTTAACAACATTGACTGTTTATTTTTTTTATTTTTAAAAAAATACTTGTGATATATTTTATAAAGAAAATGTTAGAAACATTAACGCTGTGTTTGGTTGGGAGATTTGAAGAGAGATTTGGAAAGAGAAAATGAAAAGTTAGATGAAATGTGAATAAAATATATTTATATTTCACATAATTTCACACATTTTTTTCTTTTCCCTTTCCATTTCCAAATCCCCCAACTAAACACAGTATAAATGAATTATCAAATTTTTTATCAAGCCTCTCACACGGATGTAAAATCCACATATGTGATTTGTGTGAGTCCCACACTTAAGTGAGAGATTTGATAACTCATTTTGAGTTTCTAACATAACTCATTTTACAAACACGTGACTATTAACATTGGATTAATTTATTCAGGAGGCCTCAAAGTTGATAATTTGAATCATAATCAACGTAAGGTGGATTCAAATAATAGATATTTTCAATAAAGATGTACATTCCGGCATGTAGGATTTATTATGAATTATTACAAATTTCGTTTTGATAATTTAAATTATTTAATTTATTAAATATTATGTCTTGTTTGGTATGAAACACTTTTAACTTAAAAGTTAAAAAGTTATTATAAAAAATAAAAAGTTTATAACTTATATCCAAAAATCAAAATTTCATTTTTTCTTTATATTTTACATATTTTTTTGTAAAAAATAAATTGTCATTTCAAACATACTAATTTTTTTATCTCATATTTTAGTTAAAAAATCAAAAAATTACTAAAATAGTATATTTTCAAGCCTTAATGTATATATTTTGTAAGTAATTCAATAAATTAATCGCAACATATTCAATTTATCAAGTTTGTTATAAAAAATAGATAACTTGTATTTTTGAAAATAAATAAATTATTTTTTATAATAAATACGATATATTAAATATGTTATAACAACAATGATTCATCCCACTAAAAACATCACCACTAATAGCACTAATGCATTAAAAAAGTAAAAAAAAAAAAAAAAAAAACACAATTCCAAGACCAAAACATCACATCATTAATGGCGGGACCCACTGCCACCTAATTAGTGGGAGCACTTAGTGCTCCCAAACATTTTTCTATGTTATAAATATGACATGGATTTAATTTTTTTTATTAATATTGACAAAATAAATAATTTGAATAATGGAGTTATAATGGACCACACAAGGAGAGTGTCCTGTTTGGTAGAGTTGTGGAAAAGTGCTTATAACTTATACTTAAACAGTTTATAGCTTATAACTATGAACATAAGCTGATTTCTAACTTATAAATTAAGCATCTCCTGCCCCACTCAAAGAATGAGCTGATTTTTGACTTTCAAAAAGCTATAAGTTATATGTTAAATTAAACACATCAAAATAACTTAAATTAAGTTAGAAGCTGAAATAAGCACCTTTTAAGCTGGATTAAACAGGGCTTATGGACAGGATAGATTCCACCTGTCAAAACAGTGTGTAAATTAATTACCTGCACAATCTCAACATTGGGGAACTTCGCCGTGAACCTCTGGGAAACCTCCTTCCCAAGCGGCGCGCCACCGCATCCAAGCAACCGAAGAGATGTCAGATTGTACTTCGCCGCCACCTCCGACTTCGCCAGGGCCACCACGAGCGGCGGCGACACCGACATATAATTCACCTTATACTCCTCCACCGCCCTCAACATCCCCTCGAAATCGAACCTCTCCATCAAAACCAGAGTTTCTCCCATTGCCGCCGCCGCAATCATCATGAAAAATCCAAACACATGAAACAACGGCAAAATCATCAGCGACACCGCCGGTTCCGCAGCCGCCGCATTCTCTTCGATTTCGATGCGGCTTTGGTGGTGAATTCCGGCGATTAAAGCGATAAAGTTCCGGTGCGTCAACTCGACGCCCTTGACTCGGCCCGTCGTTCCCGAAGAATAAAGTATCGCCGCCGAGTCTGACTGGTTGACATTCACGACTCGGTTAGGTTTACAGTCGCTTTCAATTACCGAGTCAGAAATCATGGATTCAAACTCGGGCGAGTCGAGCAGGACGGTACCGAGTGGGAGAGAGAAGGGGAGGTTGTGAGAGGATGTTGCGAAGGCGATGACGGGGTTGCTGAGTCGAATGAGGTGAGTTAACTCGGACTGAGTGGAGAGGGGATTGGCGGGAGAGATTGTGATGCCGAGGGAGAGGAGAGAGAAGTAGAGGACTGGGAGGTGGAGAGAGGTTGGGGAGAGGATAAGAGCGACGTCGTTTTTGGAGAGAGATGGGAATGAGGCTTGGAGAGAAAGAGATAGGGATTTGGTTTGACGGAGGAAGTCAGAGTAAAGGAGGCGGCGGCCGGTGGCGAAGTCGATGAGAAAGGGGGTGGTGGTTGAAGTGGAGGACTGCTGGAGGAGAGAGAGGGTTGCTGAGTCGAATGAGGTGAGTTAATTCGGACTGAGTGGAGAGGGGATTGGCGGGAGAGATTGTGATGCCGAGGGAGAGGAGAGAGAAGTAGAGGACTGGGAGGTGGAGAGAGGTTGGGGAGAGGATAAGAGCGACTTTGTTTTTGGAGAGAGATGGGAATGAGGCTTGGAGAGAAAGAGATAGGGATTTTGTTTGACGGAGGAAGTCAGAGTAGAGGAGGCGGCGGCCGGTGGCGAAGTCGATGAGAAAGGGGGTGGTGGTTGAAGAGGAGGAGTGCTGGAGGAGAGAGAGTGTGTAGGAGGAGAGAGAGAGGGGTATGGTGGGAGGAGGGAGAGGGACTGGTGGTCTTAGGCTGTGGAAGGTGGTAGTTTGTGAGCAGAAGCCATTGCAAGGGTCGATCGTGTGTTTTTCTGGTGGAGTTTCCGCCATGGAAATGCTGTTGGCCGACTTCTAGAGAGAAAAACAATTGTGTGTGTGTGTGTGTGTGAGAGAGAGAGAGAGAGAGAGAGAGAAAGAAGGACTGAGATCCGCTTGGTTGTTTTTGGCTTTTTAGGCATTGTTTGGTTTTCATTTTTCAAAAATTTTTGAGAAAAATTCTTTACGAATAAGTTTTCAAAAGTAATTAAACTAAATAAATTTTTTTAATTTTTTTTTTAAAACTTGTTTGATTTACAAGTTTCTCAAATAAATCTATTTCTCATACACATCAAATCAATCACTTTTTTTAAAATTCTTTCTCAAAATAATTTTTCAAAACATCTTTTGAAAAAAATCAAACCAAATAACTTTTCATACTTTTTATCTCTAAAACTCATCTCCCAAATTCATTGTGAAATATGATTTTTTCTTCCCACATCTTATTTTAATAATTTTTTATAAATAAATATATAAATCAAAGTTTTTTAATTATAATTTTTTCTTTTTTACATTTATTTATATAAAATGTTAATTAAGCGCCGGTCAATTAACAATGGGAGCATACATGTTACTTTATGATATTTATGTGTAAAAAAAAAAGACGGTAAATTCATTTTGTGGATTGAATTGTCCTTTTTGAGCTTGTGAGACTTGCATTAGTTTATGATATTTTTTAAGAAAAATTAGTCTAAGATTCTTATCTCATTTTTAGTAATGGAAGAGATTCACAATATTATTTAATGATGTCTAAAGTCCCTCAACTCCCGACATCCATATATCACTTAGAAATTTGATCCCTCAAATCAAGCTGTCTCTCACTATCTCTCTCTACTCTTCTCTCTCCGACGAACTCTACCTCCATCGCCGGAGTTCATTGTCTTCTCTAACTCTCTCTCTTCCGTCAAACGAAGCTCAAAGCATCCTAGAGAAGGAAAAGCAATGAAGGAAAAACTGGTCTCTAGTGGCGCCGCCATTAGTCTCTGAATTCTTCACCGAATTGAAGCTATTCAACTCTGATTTCTTTAGTTTTCTCTCCGTAACTTGCGGATCTAATTTTAGTACCAGAAATTTGCATGGAAATCCGTCGGAGATCGACGAGGATCTTCATAGCCGTCACCATCAAAGCCGATGATGGGAGTGATCTTCACAGCAGTGGTTACGTTGATCCATCAAAGAAGTGGATATCTAGCAAAGCTGTTATGATCGTTCTGTTAATATGTGGTCTTCTCACAACTCTGGCATCTACTGCTTCTATTAGAGTATGTCTTGTGAGTGTTGGCTAATAATATAGTTTGTATAATCTAATCTAGGAACATGGAATACACAGATTGCATCTTGATATCATTGATTGAACTATTTTTGGGACAAACATGATCTTAGTTTACTAAATCACTATAAATTTGTAATTTATTGCAGGGTGCATTCACAAGGCTTCATTAGTATTCAGAAGCAAAAGAGAAGCAATAATTATAAACAAACCAGAGAATTTGGAAAAGATGAGAAATGAAGTTGGAAAAGAAGAGAGAATTGTTATTTTCTCTAGTTTGATCAATTTTCTCTAGTTGAATCAAAACACAATTATCTCTGGCATGTTTAATTTTCTCTGTGATGATCATTTTTCTCTAGATTTCTCTGGTTTGAATCCAGAATTTCTCTAGAAGAGAAGAGAGAACTGCAATTTTCTCTGGTTTGATCAATTTTTTTTGGATGAGTCAAAAAATAATTTTCTTTGACATGTTTAATTTTCTCTGTGATGTTCAATTTCCTTTGGATTCTTCTGGTTTTGAATTTCTCTGTAAGAGAATAGAGAACTGTAATTTTCTCTGGTTTGATCAATTTTCTTTGGTTGAGTCAAAACACAATTTTCTCTGTCTTGAATAATTTTCTCTGTGATGTTAGAATCCTGTGACAAAAGGGGACAAAAGAGAAATTTTTCAGTGCATTTTGTTGAGTGATGTAAGTTAGATTTATTTTTTTTTATTGAAGTAGGATCAATATTAGTTGTGAGTTATTTTTAAAAGATTGTGAATTAGATTGTCACAATGTTGGTATTTACCTCCACAATTGGTACTAGTTTTTGAGTTGTAGGTTGCAAAAATTTGAACCCGGAGAAATTTCAATTTTCTCTGGGTTTGGGAAGTCCAAAGTTTCTCAATTTTCTCTGGTTTGAAACCACCACTCAGACTACCGCTACATTCATCAAAGGCAGTGTGGTATAGATATCATACATAGATGAATTGTAGGAAAAGAGTAAGCTTGAAGAGATTTGTAAACTAGAGAAAATAGTGAAGAGATCTAAATAATAATGAAGCCTTGTGAATTTTCTCTCGAGAGTGAGAAGTCTAGAGAAATTTGGAGAGAATTTCTCTGGAGAATGGGAAATCTAGAGAAAGTCTAGAGAAATTTGGAAAGAATTTCTCTGGAGAGTTGGAAGTCCATAGAGAGAATTTCTCAAGATATGGTAAAAGCAATAGTAGTGAATGAGATGATCTTAAAATAGTAGAATAAACTATTACTAGTGAATAGTGTGTGGTAGTAATATATTTAAGGCATCAGAATTAAATGTCCCTTAATAGAGTTCAATGCAAAGAACAGGCTTCTAGCTAACTCAAGGCTTTTCCATATATAAATCTTTTTGCATATACATTTGTCTTTTATATGTGGTTGATTATCATTAGTAGCTACCTCTGTCATACCGTAATGAGCCATTCAATTCTAAACTTACATGTCAAGCTTGGCAAGTGCAAAAACAGGTTCCAATTTTTCAAAATTTATCAAAATATTGCTTATTAACAATAAAATGGGCAAGGGAAAGTCCAGAGAAAGTCCAGAGAAATTTGGAAAGAATTTTTCACAAATTTCTCTAGACAACTCTCCAGAAAAATTTGGAGAGAATTTCTCTGGAGAGAATTTCTTTGGGAAGTTCAGAGAATTTCTCTGGATTGAAATTTCTCCGGATCAATGTGTGAGGAACCTTAAACATTATGAAAATATTGGATGTCATTTATGCTATAAAATCTTAATACCAAGGATCTTAAAAAAAAAATCCCCTATTTTTTATTGTTTGTAAAAAAATAAATAATAATTGCTATTTAAAAAATAAATCATTCATATTTTAAAAGATAAATATAATCAATTATGTGATTATGATTATCAAATTGAGTTAATTATTTTTTCTATATAATTTATATTCGAATTATGAAGGTGGGGTGAGTCCGGATCCTCGGCCGCACAAGCCTGCGGCCCTTCCTGCCGCACTACAAAACGATGCCATTTTGTTATTTTTATTTTATTTTTTTTTCTCCTTTGTTTCTTATTTTGCTTTCCCCTTTCCTTTTTTGAACCATAGACAGATCGACGGAGGCGATGAATCTGGACGAGAGTGTCATGACCCAAACCCGCCCCTATGAGTTTAGTATCGCAACCGGCCAGTAATTCGTGATTACCAAAGGCCTGCTTAACAGTAAAAACAGTAATACAGAGTAGAGGGGCTGGCGGAAGCCAAAACAGTAAATAAAAGATGTCCAATGAGCTGTGATAGTCTGAATGCAAAAAGACTTTTATAAACAAGTCACATTCCTAACCAAAACACATTTACATATCAGATATATATAACGTACAAGTTAGGAATTCAATCCTTATGCCACAATTGTACAGTACGAGTCTATAACATTTATTACAGAACAAAGATAAAGGGTAAGACTGAGACACCCCAAAACAGTCTTAGCTTGGACAGACTCGGAACCTCGCAGTGAGGCACAACGGTTGGCTTGACAAAACTGGAGCTTAACCTGACGCTCCTAGCATCGATCCGGTACCTGAACACCTACATATATATATAAACAGTGAGCTAAAGCCCAGTGAATAACAGTTGTGTAAAGAGGTTAAAAATGAATGTCCTTTCAGTATTTAAACAGTCATATCGATCACTTAGAAACCATAGTAGTCATAGGTGGTACATCCAATAGCAAAACAGTACAATAGGTCTTAACAGACCAAACAGTCAGTTGATGGCCATCATAACAATAAACAGTAGTAGTTCCAAACATGGGAACCGACAGAGATCTCTGTGACAGTAGTAGTAACAGTACAGTAACAGTAAATTACTATAGATACCACGAGTACAATTTACAAATAGGACAAACATTCATTCATTAAACAATAACGTTTCAGTAAGCAGAATAGTTAATCATTCAGAAAATAATCATAATTGAACATATCTTTACAACATTGTTACTCACAAAGCACTAGGCTACAGATAGGCTAGTGAGCGTCCTCGGATGCCAACCCTACACAGTTACAAAATGAACACACACTAAGTTACACGCTTGGGATTAATAACTCGTCCCTTAACTAGACTCGGTGTGGTTCTACGTCAATATCCTCATTAAGATGCCTTAAACTAGGCCTAGGAATGCCTAGGATGGAATGAGGATGCAAAGATGTACTTTAAAACATTTTTCAAAATTTGCTGAAAACAGGGGTCTCGTTCGAGCGTGGCTTTCTTCGCTCGAGCGAGCTTATCAAAACAGAGGGGTCGCTCGAGCATAAACTCCTTCGCTCGAGCGGTCTGTAAAAATGCAAAAGTACTGGTTGTTGAAAATCTCCGCTCGATGCTCGCTCGAACGTGAGACACATCCTTCGCTCGAGCGTAGGTCTCGTCGCTCGAGCGTGCGTCTGCGTGCACCAAAAACCTGAGAGCTTGCAATTCACGCTCAAGCCAACATTCCGTCGCTCGAACGGACCTCTAAACACACAGGTGCTCACTCAAGTGTGGAATCCTTCGCTCGAGCGAGGAAGCCAAATTCTGGGTTTTCCAGATTTGCCTTCAAAACTCAAACCAAGCATTCAACACATCAAAACTCAACCTCTTGGGCCAATTTTATGGAAAACACTTGAAAACTCATGGTATAACATATTTTTGAAGATCAATTTGTAAAATCAAGCCCAAAGGTAAGCCAATTTGAACACAAATTCAAATGTAAATATGAAGAACAATGCAAAATCATACATGCAAGAGTTCCCTAGAACTCTAATGCCCCAAAGCATGATCAAATGTAAGTTTTAGCTTAAGAACATGGTGAATTCATGGACCTCTACTAAAATATGCACATGCATGTAAGGATTTCATGCAAAACAACTTCAAATTTCAAGAACATGTACATGCATGCATGAATTAGCTACTCAAATTAACTCTTTAAGTCAATTCTTGACTTTAAACTCCAAATTCCATGAACCATGCAAGATACAACTTAAATTCATAATTGAAAGGGTGAAACTCCTACCTTAGGTCTAGAATTCCAAGAATGCTAGCTCAATTTTGCAAAATCCCTTTAATTCCTTCTAACTCTCCAAGTTAATCTCTTGTTGAAACCAATTCTCCTATCTCACTCTCTCTCACGGTTTGCTTCAGAAAAAGGGTGAAGAATGGTGTGTCAAGTGTGTAGGTAATGGGGATTAAACAATAGTTCTTGAGAAAGTCCACTAAAGGGCAAAAAAAGTAATTAACTATATTCAACTAAACTAGCATTATTTAATCTAATTTAATCATTCCAAATTGAATTTTAATTAAACTTACCATAAAATCACATAAATTCTAATTAACATATAACACTAATCAATTTCTGATTCAGCCGCCGATAAGGCCTTCAATTTGTATTTCGAAATAAACACACGAACAGATTCATTCAGAATCAAACAGATAGAAATGAATTTAAAACAATACACTCCTACAATCAATTCAAGATTTCATTCTAATCAGTTACTTATCATGCTCAATCACAGTTTAGCACTAATCAGAGGCGAGGGTTGTCATAGAGAGACCGACGGACGCGACGATCTGGACAAGAGTTTGAGCCGACGAACGGAGATGCGACAGAGAGACGCGACTGGAGCGCTGAGAGACTAACAGACAGAGTCGGCGAGAGACGAAGAGAGAGGGTGACGAGGTAAATTTGTGTAAAGACCAGCGACATTCTGAATTTGTGTACAAAAATGATAGATCCCTGCATCTGTTTTGTGAATGTAATAGAATTTGATCCTTAATCCCTTTAGTTCTCTTAAATTTAATTCTTAAATATTCTTCTAGTTCAGAATAGAATTAGCTTTGGAAAATCTTTGTGATGAGTTAATTGGCTTCAAATATTCTTCATATGTGTATGCTGGATTGCTTTAGACCTCTATTTTGTGAATGTGAGAACATAATTACTTGAGAACAGAATTTCCTACAGCTAATAGATTCCTTTAGAAAAAGCCAATAAACAAGACATTCATAAGTTGAACTAAGTTTGGAAAATCTGGGTGTATGGTGCAGGTATCTGGGTGTATGCTGGATTTCCTTGGGAAATCTGGGTGTATGTTGGAAAATCTGGGTTTGTGTTGATCCATTTTTAATGCTGAAGGAGAGTATTGCTTGAGGGGTTGGAGCTTTTGGCATAGGTTAGCATGGTGCCTTCTTGCATTGTTGGGAAGGTTTTGTGTCCATATTTATACATTTCTGCTACCCAAGAGAGTTTTTTTTTTTTTTACAAATTTAAATTTGCAAGTCAATATAACAGTAAATGAAATAAGGATTGTAATAGGTAGAGATTAAAGATCAATCCCAGCTAGTGTTATTTATCAAAAATAAGATAATCAAGCAATATAATGAAGAAGGGAGAGATGATTCAAGACTGCAATACCTTTCGATTATAGGACTGCAATACAAGTAAAACTATTTGGACTTTGGACTTTGTATGGTGTAATAAGAAGGGAGAGATGATTCAATACTTAGACCCCTGTTTTTCAAACTCAAATCTCTATCTTTTTTCTCTCTCAGAATGGTATGTATATATGAATCTACATTATATACATAGAAAATAATCTGTATATGTGATGTTGTGTTCACATTTAGGAAAAACAACCTAGAGTAATAAATTTATCAGATGTTGTTGATTTCAAATCCATTGAAGACTCATTCAATCGAAAAGATAAGCTGCCACTTGAAACTTTCTTGTTTTAATGTGATTTTGATCGGCCCTTTTTTTGCTTGCAAAGTCGCTCAGGAATTGTTAACATTTATGGTTATGGTGATTTTCAAATTTCTTTTGTTTGATGTTCATTATAATCATATGCATGAAGATGAACTGTTGTGAATGCAACGAAACCAATTTGTTTATAAAGCAATTTGTTTTGAGTTGGAACTATAATCGAAACAAGAGTAGATGAAAGGCTTGTCAATCTATCATGTGTAACATAGACCAATTTACCTATGAATTGTGTATATAATTTTACAGATGTCAAGTTCAAGTGTTAACGGAGGTACCTCAGATCAGTTGACGTATTGCAACAAAAATTGTCCTAAATGTCATAAGAAAGCAACTATTCGAATTTTCGAGACGGAGCGAAACATAAACAAATTATTTTATTGTTGTCAAAATTACGGTGACTTTATTGGATGGTGCTTGCCTACAAATTCACAAGGTAGAGGTGAAGGAGTAGTGCAAATGGAAAATATGCCAACTGCTACTGAACAACAACTTTGACTTATGAACGAACAACTTCGGTTTCAAAGCAAAGAACTTTAATTTCTGACGGCGAAGATGCTTAAGTTGGAAACAGACATAAATCAAAATTCGTGTCGTATTTATGGGTTGTTCATCTTGCTTGTAATTGGTATCGTGTTAGTTATAAAAATGTAATAGTTTTCTAATCTTTATTTTTGTATGGTTATCTGGACTTGCTGGTGGAAGTTTGTATGGTTATGTGGTTATGTTTGTAAACTTTTTTTTTTTGTATAGTTATCTGGACTTGCTAACTTTGTATGGTTATATGGTTATGTGGTGGCACTTGGTATGGTTATGTTGTTCATTTTGTCGAGCAGAGCTGTGTAATCTGTGTGTATGGTTAAGTTGTTTGCTTTGTATGGTTATGGTTATGTTGAACCTCTCCCAACAGAGCTGTGTAATCTGTCCATTACAGGGTGTAATCAAAACAGAAAATGAGCTTTATCTGTCCATTATAGGGTGTAATCAAAACAGAAAATAAGCATAATCTGTTTATTACAGGGTGTAATAAAATATAAACTAAGTGTAACCTGTCCATTACAGGGTATAATCAAAACACAAAATTGCTCCTAATATGTCCATTGAGGGGTGTAATCAAAACACAAAATAGCTCCTAATATTTAAACCTATAAATCAAAACACAAAATAAGTGACATTAATCTGCCCATTACCAAGTATATATATGCATGCATTCTGCTCTTAATGTTTAAACCTGTGAATCCCTAACTCAATCATACAGCAAACACTCAACATAATAAATTTTGAATATTCTTTTCATTCATAGCATAAGAATCAAAAAATAATATCATAAAAAAATAACATGCATCAAGCATTGTTCCCATTGCAAACATTGTTTCCATTGTTCCCAAACATATCATTTCCTAACATTGTTCCCATTGCAAAAAATAACATCAATAATGACCCAAATTTGAACAAGATAAAAAAATACACCCAAATCTAGAAAATATAATAACATCATCGTTCATTCAAGGATGTCCATGTACATGACTGTCAGAAAGACTATGTGAGGCTTGTGACATTTGGACTGGAAAGTGTTGAACTGTAGTGCCTCGAAGCAACTCCTGAAACGATGTCTGACTGAGATAGACTAAAGGCATTGACTGAGGCGTTTTATTTCCCTGTAATAGTGCTAAATTTATTAAAATATTGATACAATGTATACTACCATTTCAAAGTAAAGTATGTAAGCAATTATAACTCACATCATATGTAGGATACGTGACATGATGAACACTTGTGCGACCCATGGGAGGTTGAGATTGAGATACAGGTTGAGATTGAGAACTATAGACACCATGACGATGACCCTAAAGTAAACCAACATAAAGCAAATAAGCATATGTGCTAGAAAAAAAAATTACTAATGCATTTTCATTTTAAAAACAAAACTCAATATGAATCATTACCTCAACATAATTACTACCCATGATGAAAGGAGGTTGAGTTTGACCTTGGGGAGTATAAACAGTAACACTGTATACAACCAATGTAGGAAAGTAAAACATTAATAAAGTAAAACAATGGTTTTATATGAGGTTCAATTTCCCTAAGGTATATGCATGCCAAAGCTTCAATTTACCTGTATTGAATGATTACCAATGGCCAAAGGACGTTAAGATTGAACTTGGGGAGTATAAACAGTAACACCTTATATAACCAATGCAGGAAAGTAAAACAACATTAATAAAATAAAACAATGGTTCCGTATGAGGTTCAATTTCCCTAAGGTCTATGCATGTCAAAGGTTCAATTTACCTATATTGATTGATTACCAATAGCCAAAGGACGTTGAGATTGAACTTGGGGAGTATAAACAATAACACCCTATACATCATTAAAGAACTGAAGTTTGTAAAGGGAACTTGAAAAATTAAAATACATTCGTGAACTATAGACACCATGATTTCATATTATAAGAAGAATCTAAAAATCACTTCCAAATTACACAATTCTCATAATAAAAAATATGTGATAAGAAACTAACTCAAACCATGGGAAGCACAAAAATTTTTACCTGTATTGAATGATTACCAATGGCCGAAGAAGGTTGAGATTGACCTTGAGAAGCACAAAAAGAACCATCCTACATGCACAAAAAAATACCAAAATAATAAATATCACCCTACTAGATTACAAGAATAATCAATCCAACAAGATTAATACAAGGTTGCACACAAAAGTAAATATTACCTGTAGACACCCCATTTTTGACCACCCTTAAGACTTGGACGCGACTGATGGTTTACATGGTGGAGAAAGGTGTGCAGGGAAAGGTTCAGTTTCTTCGGCAAGAAGAGAGTCAAAGCTCAACTTCATACCCCTTTTTGGACCGAAACAACCTTGATCAAAAGATTTTAAACCTTAAAACCCTCTCTTTCAAAACGTTTTTGAAATAACATTTTTACGATGTTCCGAGGCTCGCATTTTGTCAAATGTTGTGCTTTTCGGTAAACCGAGCGAGGACAAAGTGGAAATGAATGAAAGAGAGATGAAATCTTTGAAAAATATTTCAAAACACCTTACTTAGGGGTTTGAAGTTGAAGAAAAGAGGAGAAGAGGGAAGAAATCCAGTTGGGGGAGAAAATGGGCATGAACCGTTAAGAAAGAGTCGAGCAGCCCTCGCCAAATCGGGTCTATCCATTTGCATACTTGGAATCAAGCTATGAGGCCACCACCGTTGGAAATATTACTCCCAGGGCCTCATTTTTCACTCAAGAATCTCCTAAATCCAATTCCGGATAGGGGAGATATGGTTGATTGAAGTAGGGCATCATTCCGGCTGGGACCGAATCTACGCGGCTTCACGGAAACGGGCATAACTTTTTCCACAAGAATAATTTTAATGCAAGGTTTGCGCCATTGGAAATATAACTTCCGGGGATTCAATTTGGACTCTTGAATGGCCAGCATTGGACTTCCTAATCATCCACCGGCCACATTTCTTCCCGGCAGCCCATTTTTTTTTCCTGAAAAGTAGCAGGCCGGCCAGAAATTCCAGAAAATGTAGCAGGCCGGCCAGAAATTCCAGAAAAAGTAGCCGGCCGGCCACATTTTTCTGGTGGATGATTTTTTTTGCCCATTTAAACTAGCCGGCCATGATCCTTGTCCCAAGTACATTCTAGCCATGTATTTTGTTTTACACTTCACCCATGTCCGAGGGTTTGGCCCTTTTGGGGGGAAACTTGGATTGTTTTCCCTCCATTTTTCCCCCCTTTTCCCCCCCTCTTTTGTCCATATAACAGCAGCTCCAGCTCTGTTCCTAGGGTTACAAAAATTCCCTCTAAGGCCTTTGCATTATATCCCTCTCCCTCTCTATTTCCAAGCAAAAACCTTCCAAGTCCTATACCCCTTTCCACACCACCACCAAGCCCCACCCTTCCATCCTTCATTCCAGCAGTTGGAGGTTCTTCTTCAAGGCCTAGGAGTGCTGCATCTCAAGCCAAAGGGGTGCCAAAGCATAGTCTTCAAGGGTGAGCACCATTTTCTCTCTTTTTAGCTTGTTTTTGTATCCTTTCTAAGTCATTCTTGTTTGCTATTTTGGGCTTCGACCCTAACTGGAACTAGGCTTATTTTGAGCCATTTTGCATGTTTGTTTAAGGATATTTACCTGTTTGAGGTCTCCTTGTTGCACTTGCTTCAATATCTCTCTTGTATGCCTATTGCTTGTGTAGTATTTTTGGCCTATTTATAAACTGTTTTGAGCTCTATCATGAACTGAAAAGTGGCTTATTTTGACCCCTTCTTGAATATTGTTGAAGGTCTCATTGCTGTTTGAGGCTCCTATCTTCCACTTGCCTTTATATCTCTCTTTTGGCTCCATTTTTGCATGATTTGTTAGGCTATTTTTCTTCTGTTTTTGGGCTCTTTTCAGAACTGAAAATAGTCTTATTTTGACCCCCTCTTCATGTTTCATTGAGGGTATTTCACTGTTTGAGGCATCATTTTTATACTTTGTGTTATATCTCTCTTTTTGGCCATATTTTGCATAGTATTTTTGGCTTGTATATATGCTGTTTTGGATCTGGCCACCAACTGTAAAATGCCATGTTTTGGGCCCCTCTTAAACTTTGTTGAAGGGCCCTCTTGTGTTTGAGGCCAGAAACCTTCACTTGCTTCTTTGTCCATCTTTTGGCCTATTTCTTACATGAGAACTTAGCCATACCTGTGTTTGTTTTTGGGCTCTTTTTAGAACTGTAAAAGGTCATATTTTGGGTCCCTCTTCAACATTGTTGAAGGATCCTCAGCTGTTTGGGGCCAGCAGCTGTGACTTGCTTCACTATCTCACATTTAGGGCCATTTTTGCATGCTAGTTTTGCCCTATTTGTGTTTGCTGTTTGGCCCTGCTTAAAACTGGAAACATGCTTTTTTTGGGACTTCCTTGAACATGTGTTTACATTTCATGTCCAAATAATGCATGCTTGATATAGCTACAAGTCATTTCATATGCTTAATCTTGCATTTTCGGGACCATTTCATGCATCGGGTGCTGCATCGTCATGATTCAGGGCTGTTTTGCATCACTTATTGCCTCTGAAATTTGCATGTTTGCATATCATATTCCATGCCTTGCCACGTCTTGTTAGAGTGGCATTTGGTGCCTTAGGGTCGGTCCTCGGTTTGCATGCACGTGGGTACGTATTTCGAGTCGTCTCATTTTCATCGCATGGCCTCTTATGTGAGTGTGGCTGAGGTCCACTCATGTTAGTGTAAGCCCATTTATGCATTGTGTATGCCATTTCATTTCATAACATTGTGTATGCTAGGTTGTATGTTAGCGCATTGTGTATGTCATGTTACATCATGCATCGTGTATGCCATTTCATAGCATTGTGCATGCTAGGTTGTATATTAGTTGCATTTCATGCATCTCATGCATATTGCATTGTGTTTGGGATAGGAGTTAGCCCAAGCACGGGAAACGAGGTACGTTTCGTACTCCGAGTGACGGAACGTGTCTCAATTCCCAGTTGCCGACACTCCGGATTATCCATGATGGAGTCTAGGTTTTGTTTTGTTTTCATGTGCATTCATTCTATATTGAGTTGCACAATTTGACTCCTCGGCCATCATGCATCGAGCTGCGTGATTGGTGGCACGAGGATCGAGACACGCATACATATGTGAAAATACATTGTTATGCCCCTTTCCTGCTCTCTGTTGCAGCAAATCAAGAATCAACAGTCTTCCGGGGCTTGGCGCGCTTTCCAAGAAATCATTGCAAAACAGAGGCTAATTGGGACATCCCAGTGGATTTCTGCGCAAGGCAGCCTAAACATACATCATTCATCAGAGTCAAGGCAGTCCCTGGCTTGCATGCCAGTTTATAGCTTTCCTAGATTAATTTGTAAATTAATTAGGATTTTTGTATTTATTCGGGACTGTAATTATTTATTTGGGACTGTATATTTATTCGGACCCTCTGCGCGAGGGCATAACTGTAATAAGTGTGCGTGTGTGTGATGCATGTCTTCCAACCCTACGTCTTTCTCTCTTTTATTTACCTGCTTACGATGGTTAGATTAGGACATATTTCAATTAGCATATAGTATGATAGCATGTTTGTATCATTCATCTGTTTTGCATGCACCGGGCTCGACGCATCATACTAACTGCATTTGTATTTTAATTTCAAAGTTGAATACTTGTTAGCTGTTGCATTCCATATGCCATGCTTAGAATAGCCGAGCCTGCTATATAAACATGTGCTTATGTGATATAACTGCCTGAATGCCTGTGGGTGAAGGTTGGGTTATTTGAATTGGAATAATTCATTAATTGTGAGTTTTAAGCCCACTAGATAGTGGCAAAATCATGTTTTCTAAGCCCACCTGAGGGTGGCAAATCCACGTCTTAGCCTACTTGCGAGTAGCACCATCAAACCATTTTCAAATAAACAAACATGAAACGTTTTGTTCCAATTCAGACGATCCAGTCTATACTTGTATGCTGTGCGTATCACATAGTAAATCTAGGCTAATAACCGGAATAAGAACGCATAATATTTTCAAAAATAGATATCATGGTTAGTAGAGGCCGATCTTTGATCGGGCGAGCGGGGGTGCTCACGAAGTGACCTTCCCCAATCCTACCCAAGTTCCCGAGCCGAGGCAACTTTGGTGATGACGGACACGTGGCCTTAGGCAACGAGTCAGGGTTTCCTAAATTTTCCAAAAATAAAATATTTAGGTGGCGACTCTGTATCTGGCAAAGCAGTCCATGTTTGGCACTTCTTTCAAAAAATCTGTTTTCTCAAAACGATTTGCCGGATTTGGACTCTTTGGTTCAGATTTAGAACCGTGACAATTTGAGAGTCCTGAGCTGTAGTGACCCCAAATGAACAGAACGGGATCACCCTCTCGGGGCGTTCGGGGACGTCTACATACCTGAATACAAATATTACCCATGGTGGTACGAGGCTCAGATTGATTTTCGGGAGTACAAAAAACATCACCTTACAATGGCCAATTTCTTTAATTCATTAGTTTTCCAACACACATGCCTCCAAAAATCATTTAATCATATGCAACAATTTTGTGTAATTACATGATTAGATTGCATTCTTTTCTTCTTTGCAATAGATTTTTCCATCCCGCCCTTGATCCTCCTTATTCTCTTACTAGTTGCTTGTCTTTTCTTGAGTCCCTTGGCTTGTATTGGACAATCTACTTCTTCACTCTGTGGGCATGTGTTAGCTGAGGAATTTCTCAATTCAGTGATCTCCACTTCACCACAAGTGTGCACACTTAATTTGTTTTCAACCATGACACTCAATTCTTCACCTTTTGCAAGTGACAAATGATAAGTTTCTTCACTTTCGGCGGTTCTACTTGCTATTGCTCTAAACATATTCATCAATGACCTATATCGGTCGCTTTGATATAGTTTCACATCAGCCTTGACGTCATACCCACGCCTATCTTTCACACTTTCAACCCTTGCTTTTTTAGTCCATCATTTGAGTATGTATTGTGCAGGAAGGTCCTTTGCATTGATTGTCTCTCTAAGCACCTTTAAACAATGTCAACACACTATGCCCTTTACTTCAAACTTCTTGCAACTACAACTCAAAAAACCATCTCTATCCATTGTCACATTCTTATCTTTTTTTCCATCTACGTCCGTTTGAATTGTGAATATGGTACTCTCACCATCATGAATAGTGCCTACAATGGATGCTTCAATAGACTGCACATACTCATTTTGGAATTCCTCAAAAATTATTTTGGTGTAAATATCTACCATTTGCTTTAACATCACAGTTGGAATGGAAACCCTTGGCAATTTTTGGGACAGATTATACTCGGCTTCCAATTCTTTATACCTCTTGTCATAGAGCACCCTCTCAAAATGCATGAAAAATTCCATCAAGTTATGATCACAATTGAGATAATCCTTTAAAAATGCATTGAATGATTTACTTAGTTGAGTAGTACTCATTCCAGCTGCCCAAGAATTCATAATATATGGCCATCCCCATTTCTCCTTCACACCAAAAATTTGCTCCAACCAATGATTGTTGCGTGCATCATACCTATCAAGCATTTGGTCCCATTGTATTTTGAATTCTTCTTCATCATCAATTTGATGCATAAATTTTGAAAACACACCCTTCACCCCAACATCTTCAAAGAGGGAACTTTTATGCTTCACATCATTTTTGCATCAAATGCCATGTACAAAGTCGGTGGTTTGTACTAGGCATGACAATTGGAATGGCCTTAGCCATCGCAGCATCTTGATCTGTGAAAATTGTTTTTGGAGCTTTGTTTGACATTGCCTCCAAAAAAATCTGAAACAACCATGTGAATGATTCGGCAGTCTCATCATGCATCAACGCTGCACCAAATATAACAGTTTCTCGATGATGATTAAATCCAACAAAGGTTCCAAAAGGTCTATGTTCGTTATTTAATTTGTAAGTAGTGTCAAAGGCCACTACATCACCAAATTGAGCATAGTCCATTATCATTTGTGCATCGGCCCAAAATATATTACTTATTTTCTCTTCACATTCTAATTGGACTGCATAATAAAGGGATGGATTTTCCAAAGTTTTCTTACGAAAGTATTGCAAGGCACTACTCGCTTCTCCATATTCCAAATCTTTTTGTCTCTTCGATCTCAAGTAATTTTTTTGGTCCTATTTGGTGAAGCCAAGTGATGCTCTTCCACCAGATTCCCTACCAAATAGCTCATAAGCAGACCTAAGAGCAATTCCAGATTCTGAAGCCAATTCTACTTCAATTGCTTGGGTGGTAGATATTTTTCTTTGGGATGACAACATATGAATGCACTCTTGAGGCACAAGATCATGATTATGATGTTCAACAAAATCAATGGCAACATATTTTCCTAAATTTCTATCTAACTTGATACTAAATCGAGCACCACAGCCACACCTCACCTATTGTCTCGGAAATTTTACTAGTGGATCTTGCTTGTCAATACCCCAAGTTCCCTCTTTGTAACATACAAAAGTCCGTGAAGTTATTTCCTTAGTATGTTTGTTCTTGTGTGCATATATCTTCTTAATACTAATCCCCATCTTTCCGCCATAGGTATTGTAAAAATCATATGCAGCTTGTTCAGAGTCAAATGACATACCCAATTTCGGCTTCTAACCACAATTAGCCAACTCATCAAAAACATTATTTTCTTCGATCACCTGCAATTCGATTTATAAGTGCAATGAATCAATTTATATTACTTGGATCTATGACTTGGATTTTTTGGACAGGTATGCTAGTGTTTAATTTTCTATCTCTAAGTTTGTAATTTAATAAAGTACCTTTGTGCATCCAGTTATCTAAATTATCAACATTTACCAATATCTTTTAATGTGTTCTCTCATTTATTACTTGGATCTTTTGATGAGTTCTCTCATTTATATAATTTTTATAAGACAGTTGATTAAAAGGGATGTTTTGAATTTCATAATGAGGATAATTAAATTTGACAAAATATTGGCCTCTTATAGAATCTCCCAATTAATATAAGTGACCTTATGCATAAGTTTGGGTATGTGTAGACTGTTGTAATTGCATTATATATATACATAACACAAACTCATCTAATACCAAATAAGCAGTGTTTGTTGAGGGAACTAGATGTTGCTTTGTATTGAAACAGAGTAACAAAGTTCTAAACAAGCAAAAAGCATACCAAAAAAAAAAACACATGATTTGCTTCCAATTATATAATGCTTAATAACACATGATTAGCATTCACATATATAAAAAATAGGCAACATTTACCTATATAGCTAGGCTAGGAAGTATAAGATTTACAGCTAGGAAGTAGAAGATTTAACCAATGTGCCTTGTTACAAATATTTTTTTCTAAAGCAATTTAAACCAATGTTAAGCAGTGTTAAGCAGAGCTATAAAGCAATTTAAACCATATCAGCAACTATAGCTGTTGATCAGCAACTATAACCATAAATAATGTAAATATAGAGAAATGACACAGAGACTTAAATAGACCTCGTCATGGCTACAATGTCGCCTTCTCGCCGTCGCATCACAACCGGACTCACGTCCCTCCGCCATCGTCGCGTCACAGCTGGACTCGCGTCCCTCCGCCAACCTTTCTCCATCGCCATCGCCTCCTTCCACCATCTCTCTCCGTCTTCGCAGATGGCGCCGATCTTCTTTCCGTTCGTCGATCGTCTCGTTTTGTCCAGCTGTCGCACCTCTCTTCTCTCTCTCTCTATCCAACTGCGTCATTAGGGCTAAACAGAGGAGAGAGGGACGAAGATGAAAGTCAAATAAGAGTACAAACGGGAAACTCAAATTTTGAAGCAAAAAAAAAAAAAAAAAAACCAACTAAATAAAACGACGTCGTTTTGGGGAGTGCGGCAGGAAAAGCCGCAGGAAAGAGCGGCCGACATTCCGTACTCCATGGTGAATCCCCATAAGCTTAAATAGTACAACCTAACAAACAAGTTGTAAAACAAGACATCTATTAATAAATTTAGGTTTAAAAAAAAAATTTCTTGTCCAAAATTTTGATATGTGATTAAAATTGAATTGATGTGTTGTATAATTCCTGAATGAGAAATTTTAATACATATCCTTTTAAAAAGAATGTATTATATGCATTTTTATTTATGTTGTTTTTTTTTTGCTTTAGTTATAATCAATTTCTTCTTTAATTATTACATTATTTTAATTATACCTCATATTATGTTTAGTTATGACACTTTTTTTTTTTTAAAGTTATGACTCAAAAAATTAAAATTATTCCATTTTTTTTAGTTGTAAAGTGCGTATGGTGCACACACTTATAGTGTTTCCCTTCGTGCATAAATAAATTTTAACCACACATTTATATTTCTATGTAAAATTCTAACTACCACTCCGTTTGAGAAGAGCTAATTTGGCTTATTTTTTAATTTTTTGACTAATTTAGCCTGATTATTAGCTAAGTTTGGAACAAACGTTTCATTTTTTTATAATTTTGTGTGAGAAAAAAGTGAAATAATTATTATTTAAATATAACATTTTATCTTATTAACTTTTTAAATTATTTTATCTTTTTTGTACTTATTTAGTCCGTTTAGCTCTTGCCAAACGAAGCCCGTAATATTAACATGAACTTGTTTACAAAATAGAAGTGTTATGTTATTTTTCTTGAATTTTTTTATATGAATAAAAAATTCCTTCCAATAAATAAAATTCGTAACATGCACTGCTTTAAATAATTACGACATTATGAGTGTGATATGCTCATTCACATTATGAGACGTATATGTTGTGATTTTTCATTAATAATGACTATCATATAAATAATGTTATATGATAATAGTTAATAAATTTTTTTTTGTACATTATAGCAACTACTTAATAAAAATATCATATTTTACTTGTACAATATTCTATTGTGATATTGGTTTTTTAACATTACAAAATGTTAGGCATCTATAATTTTTAGTGGACGGAGACATTGCGTTTTGAAAAGGTAGTAAAAAGTTAATTTTTTAATTTTTTAATTTTTTTACACAAAAAGGTCACAAAAATCAGCCTTTTTAACCCAAAAAAGTCAAAAAAAATCATAAAAATAAATAAAAAAATTAACTTTTTATCAACTTTCCGAAACACCATAATTCAAATATTGGAGTTACAATTTCAAACAAATCACGGGTTGTTTTGTTTGACAAATTCATTTTCATGTCGTAGTAGTTTTGGATTTGGAGTTGAACAAAGATTTTGGTTTAGGAAGTAATTTTAATTTTTTTTTTTTTTTTTTTTACGATTTGAAAAAAATTAAAAAGTCAAAATCATAAAAAGTACAGGCCAAGTCAATTGATAAGCTAATATGAAAATATTTTAAAAATTGTATTTTAATTTCTTACACAGAAACTTAGTACTAATATTTATTCATTTTTTATTAAAAATACACCTATCAAATTTGTGTGGTTTAATTTTTTTAAATTAGTTTTTGAGTTTTTGTTTTTTGTCTTGAATAAACTCTTTTTTTTTCTTCATATTTAAGTCAAATGAACGTAAAAACTATGGCATTTATGATTTTTTTTAAATTATTAAGACAAAAAAAAATAGAAATTGCGTATTTTTTTGTTTTTGTTTTTGACCTTTTCATTTTTAGTGATTTTTTGTTTTAGATTTATCCGCAAGTTTTACTTTTTAAGTGCATTTAAATTAGGTGTATCTAAAAATAAAATAAAAAATTATTGAAATGTGAAAAAAAAATTACTAAACATAAAAATAAAAAATAAAAAAAACTCAAAAAATGCATTTGAGTGTGAAATATTATGACTTTGTCATTTTTGTTTTATTTTTTTATGGGTTGAGCTTCTAGCGTTGGTCACTTCAATTTAAGAGAGCGTTTGGTTTTGATGGGTCTATTTTAGAACTGATTTCGATAATTTGAACGATTCACTTTTTAAGACTCGTAAATATTAAATTTGTATGACAAAAAGTAAATGGTTATTTTTTGAAATTATATTTATCGTCTATTTTTTAAAAACAATATGATTTAAATATATAGATATCAATATCAAATTATTTTGATTTTTTATATGAATATATTATCTGATAAATCTTAAACAATAAACGATTCAAATCACCTAATCAATTTTTAAATGAGCTTACTAAATTCAAATAATCTCTCAAATTAAAATGATAATTTAAGATAAATCAAACCATGAATAATGTAAAAGCATAAGATTTGAAGAGACCCTTCCCTTGATCATATTGGATTTTGACACCACCAGTAGTTTACGCGGTCGACTTTGACCCAATACAACTTGCAAGTACTACGCGGTGAATCTTAAACCACTTGTTTTTGAAATTTTCGAAAATGATAAATAAATTATCATTTTTATTTATTTCAAAAAGACATAATATAAAAAAAATAAAAAAATGATATAATTTAAATAAGTCGAAAAATCAATAAAAAAATTGTTTTAGGGAGTGCCTTATAAGTTTTTTTGACTTGTTACATAAAAATGTGCAAAAAAATATAGAGGCAATGTAACATAAATAAGTCAATAAATTAATAAATTAACTTATAAGATGATTCCTAAAAGAAATCTGACTTATAAACTACTTGTTCAAAGAGACCTTTTAATTAAGGAAAAATATATTCCTATGTAAAATTTAAAAAGAAATTTAATATTAAAATGATATGATATTGATATTTTCATAATTAACACCCAATTTGATATATATATATATATATATATTTTGAAATTATAGGACCATACAGTAATGTTACGTAACTCGAATCCTCCCTTCCCCGACTCTCCCGAATTCAAAATGACGTCGTTTTGTCGTTTTGATTTTTTTTTTCTTTCAATAACGCAGAAAGAGGAGGAAGAGGAGAGTAGCAGAGAGAGAGAGAGAAAAAAATCATCATCATCAACATCACTATCATCATCTTCAGATCTTCATCAACATCATCATCAATAACCATTCAACCACAACATCAACATCATCAACAGCCATTCATCATCTTCATCATCAACAACAACATCTTCATCAATATCACCATCATCATCACCAACACATTTTTAGAAAGAAAAAAAAAATCGGGCTTAAATTTGAAAAAAAAAAAAAAATTGGGGCTAAGGAGATCGGCGATTGGAGGCGGCAGCGATCGGCGATCGACCCTCTCTCTCTATCCATTTCCTCTTCCCCTCTCTTCTCTTTCTCTCCCCCTCTTCTTCTCTCTTCTCTCCCTCTGTTTCAGACCGCATAAGGAGAAAAAGAAAAAAAATAAAAACAAAAAAACACAAAGAAACTGTCCAAAACGACATCGTTTTGGACAGTCGAAGGATTCAAGAAAGTGAGGATTCGAGCTACAAACTATTTTCCAAGACCATGACATAGTCACTTCATTTTGTACCAATTTTTTGTATACATATATTTTTTTCCTTTCTATTTGTACAACATTACTTGTTACAAAAAAGAACTTTTGATATTCTTCTTACGCTTATAATCTGTACTTTGAACTATATATATACATTATTACAGTGATAGGGCAATTTTGTAGTATCTTGTGTATAATAGTGAAAAAGCATCCATTATGATGTCGCCTAATTCTGAACCAAAATTTAGTCAAAATTTTTTCATAATAAAATTTTAATGCATTAGAAATAAGTATAAAAAAAAAAACTTTAAACGTTGAACATACATTACTATTAATATTCTTAGCGACTAATTTAATATTCTAAATTTAAAATAATACAATTTTTTATTTAAATATCATTTTTTTTAATAAAATTAGTATTTTTATAATCATATCTTTAAGATCTATCAAACAATATTCATATTGACAATGAAACTTTTTAAATAAAAAAATAGTAAATTTTTACCGTCAAAATTAACATCAATCGTAAAATTTTACACCACTTCACAGTAAAATTTTATTATTTAAATAGTAAAACACCATCATCGTTACTAAGGTCTCGTTTGGCAACATCACTTTGGGCTATTTTAGGAAGATGGTAAAAAGTGACTTTTTGACTTTTAAACAAGCTTTTGGTTTTTTTAGATAAGTGATTTGAGAAGTTGGTAAAAAGTTACTTTTAGTTTTTTTTATTAATATTTGTTTATGATGTCGAATCACAATAAAATGACCAAACTACCCCTATTCAATTTAAAATATTTACAACTTCACTTATGTAACATATTTTGACCCATGCGGGGTAGAATTATAATTTCACTAGTAGCTGAAAACCAACTTCCCAAATGTCTTTAAATACAAAAAAACCGACTTTTGACTTTTGCTATAAACTAAAAAAATTGGCTAAAAACCAAGTAGCCAAAAGAAGCTTTTTAGCTTAAAAGTCAAAGAGTCACTGAAAAAGCCAAAACCAAAAAGTCACTAAAAAAGTCAAAAAGTCAATAACTTATACCAAAAAATCAAATATTCTCTTTTCTCTCTACTTTTTACACATCTTTTAGTAAAAAATTAAAAAGTCATCCCAAACACATTACTTTTTTTTTACATCGTATTTTAGCCAAAAAGTTATTAAAAAATTATGTTCTCAAACGAGGCCTAATTGGGGACTTGAGATTTTATCAAAAAATTACTATAAGTTATCACATCACTCTCTTTACTTTTTGTATATTTTTTTTTTGAAAAAATAAAAAAATCAACAAAAATAGTCAATTTTCAAACGGGATCTAAACACTATAGCAACTATAATTATTAACAGATAATTACAAAAAAATAACTTTAATTAGTAAAATGAAATAATAAATTTAACAGAGTAAAATTTTATTGTTAATTTAAAACAAAATATCAATAAATAAATGGCATATTACATATTGCTATAACAAATCAGAGTGAAATTTTACAATCACTTTTAAACAGAATGTTAGCAAATAAAACAACTTGACATATATTACTAAATCAAAGTGAAATTTATCTAATGGCAACAAAAATACTATTTGTGTGTGTCAATTTCCGACCACGCTGCCAAAACAAGTATTCAGCTGGAGAACACCGGCAGAATAGATTAAGCCCGAACGACCTGTCAACAAAAAGATGAGATTCCGGAGGTGGTTCCTCTACCCGGGGGCACTCCGACGATCAAGTCAGTTATCTCTCAAAGATAGCAAAAGTGCTTAACTCACAATTCAGAATACAAAAATCGTACCTTAGACCCATGAGGGTGCCCAACACTGACCTAATCCCAATAGAAGCCTAGCTGCAATGGACTCTGGCTCAATGCTAATCCTGGACTCTCAGTTAGATTGGGATAAACTCTCTAAGAGTCTTATCTTTATCAAAACTGAAGTCCTCTCTTATTCTAGAACTCTTGTCCCTTATCCGCTTATCCCGGATTCTGGTATCTTCGCAGATAACCTCGACCTAGCTGAGATTATCTCGGCGTCATGACCAAGACACGTGGCACCTCGGCTGGCACTCCGGTACCACCTCAGCCACGTGTTGTCATTTAAAAATTATGTCTCCACAACTGCCCTCTAGGTTCTATTACCTCGGCATCCTAAGGTGATGGAACCTATATCGTTTTTAGCACATCGGCTAAACTCGTTTTGCCCTTCATTACCGAGGACATCATTTATCGGCTTAATACGACCAAGACCCATAATCTGTTTCTTCAATGCTTCAAAACCAATAACCAAGTTTGTTCAAGTTTCTCAGCCGAGATCGCCTCCATAGTCGAGGTCCTGCTCCATTAAATCAAGAACTCCAAGAGTTTCAACACGCGTATGAGCTGTCACGCACAGTGTTTCAACCGTTTCTGCCACGCGTCTTTCCTCTATTCAGTCGCACCTGACACGCGCCATTAAGTCGCATCGCACTTGCATGCACCGTTTGACAAGCACGTCATCCTAGACATAGTAATTGTGTTTTTGCTGTCATTCCATGTGTTTGATCAAAACTGTGTCTCTCTCTCCGTCTTTTCACTTTTTCACCATCATTTCCGTGCAAACTCTCTCTTTCTACTCTCGCAAATCCGCCATTGTTTGAAGCTCTGAAGCTCTGCAACCACTTCCTTTCTTCCCCTCCGGTGAAGCTTTTGCTGATCTTTTCCGATTGTTGCCATGATCTGACTTCGGTGTACTCAACACCAGCTTCGCTCCTCTGGTAAGCCACTGCTTTCCTTCGTTTCAGTCTCTTGTTTCTCTTTAAACTGTTTCATTTGTATACTGCTTCTGTGACTTCATTCATGCTTTTGAATCTTCATTCATGTTGTAAATTTCCCTTGCTTGCAATTTGTTTATGGATATATACACGTATTCACACACTTGGTCATTCTGCCATTGTTTTTGGCGTCGCACCCTTATACACACTCTGTCATAGTGTTCTTGATAGTTCATCACTTTTCTTGATTCTGAATTACATTCTTGTTTCTGTTTTCCGTGTGTTTTCCAGATTTCTGCCTTCAATTCTTGTGTTGTAGCAACTCTAGGATTGGGATTTGCCTTAGAACTCCAAATTCTAGGAAAAATTGAAACAAATTCCCCTTAGAACCTCTAAAACTCTTGCCCCAGTATACGTCTTAGGTTTTGCCGAGGTCCTTTAAACCTTAGACAAAAAGCACTTCCTTCTGAAATCCAACACCTCGTCCCTCTAGCCGATATCATAGGTATGTGAAGGTGAAAGGTAGACACCCTAATGAAGCTAGAATATTTTAGGTAGGAGTTCGCCATCCCAGTCGATGTCCACCTCAGGTTGGCTGGGGATGAGGACTCCATTATGCCTAAGGACGACTCCGTGCCCTTTCCAGTCGTAGCCTTCGTAAAATGTAGACTTAGGCTTCCTCTCGATATTCTCTTCCGAGAAGTCCTACACTACTACAAACTGAACTCAATGCACTTGCCATTAACTCCTACCGAGTTATCAATGGTATAATTGCTTTAGCCAAAAGGGAGAATGCTAGGGTTACCCTTGCCGACATCCAGTACTGATACACTATGTGCGGCCTTAAGTCAGAAAAATGTTATATTTGGTACCTTCAATCGAGGTCAACAAAATACAAACTCATTGCCGACCTCCCTAATTCCAACAAGGGCGCCAGGGACGATTATTTCACCGTCTCGGGCAACTGGGAGTTCCTTCCAAATGACGATCTTCACCTCTACCCTTTAAGCCGTACACTGTTCAGAAAGGGAGATAGTAAGAGCCAAATGTTATTTTTACTTGTTTTCAAGTCTTTTTTACTTGGATATTTTTTGTATGTTCTAATGTCTGTTTGGTTTTGTTTTGCAGTTCTCCCCCAGCCCCCAAAGGACTTCTGCAGAAACTTCTTTCCCAGTAAAGACTTTAAGAAATTGCTGGACTTGCCTGTTAATCAACGTAAGGCTCCTTTATTGCTCAACTTTATCCCGACGTATAAATCTGTTCTTCCCGACATCCCAAGAAAAAGGAAAAACAAGTCTCCTCTATCAACTACAACTCCCCAAGATGAATCATCAAGGCCTGACCAAGGATCAACATCTGGTCCTGTGGAACAGCCATCAACCTCAGCTCCACAACTAATCCCACATTCTCAATGCAAATGCAAATGTCGACGTCGAACTGTAGCCGCCGTCGAGATGGGTCATAAGAAGGCTGTAGCAGACGACTTTCTCGCGCGACATCCCCAACACTGTTCGCCGCACAACCATCACCATCCCAGTCTTAGCCAAAGCCGAAACCAAAAACGCTGAAGAAAGCCCAACCCAAGGCAACGGTGACTCAAATCGACATTGAGGACACCTTGCCAATCTCAAAATTAGCCAAGGATGAGAAGAGCTCTTCTGCTACCGAGAAGAGGTCTGCTGAGACCGCACCCTCCGAATCAACCAGATCAAAGAGACCGAGATCTGAGCCGGCAACAACCTCGGGCTCTCTGAAGTCTGATGCCCCATGGGCTCTCCTAATTACGATTGAGGATAAGCTGGTCAGAGCTGGCGACAGCGCCGACGACATTGAAGTCGACGTTGCACCTTGCCAATCTCAAAATTAGCCAAGGATGAGAAGAGCTCTTCTGCTACCGAGAAGAGGTCCGCTGAGGCCGCACCCTCCGAATCAACCAGATCAAAGAGACCGAGATCTGAGCCGGCAACAACCTCGGGCTCTCTGAAGTCTGATGCCCCATGGGCTCCCCCAATTACGATTGAGGATAAGCCGGTCAGAGCTGGCAACAGCGCCGACAACATTGAAGTCGACGTTGCCCTCTCTACCGCCTTATTCCTTCCCAATGATCTCAATCGCAACGCCGAGATGAGTGAGTACGAAAATTTTGCTTTGATGTTGCAGCACTCCGTACAGGTAAGCCCCATCACTTGGTACTCTCCACTTTTCTATTTTTCCACACTTAGAGAGTTTTTACTAACATTTGATCTTTTTCATTTCTTCTAGGCGATCCAGCACGACCACTCCATCGTGATGCAATCTTTTGCCATTAAGAAGGAGTTGGTCCAAAAGACAAGGGAGGCTGCCAATTTGTCCAAGTCCCTTAGCAAGGTTGAGGGTAAAATGAAGACCTTGATAGATCAGGCCAAGGCTGCCAAGAAAGCTCAAAACGAGGCCGAGGAAAAGGCTGATGCTGCAGAGGCCATTGCCAAGGTCCTTAAGGCCAAAGAGAATGAGGCCTAAATGAAAACTGCTGAAGCTCAAGCTGAGCTCCAGGCTGCCCTGACCACAAAAGAAGCCGAGATCAAAGCGACTAGTACGTTGAGGGGACAAATTACAAGAAACAAGTGAAGCATGCATGCAACAAGGGTTTCACCCTTGGTTGGATGGCTGCTTTAAAGAAATTGGCTGTCCCTGAGGACTCTCTCCTCAAAAATGCCAGCAACCTCATCCTGCCATTCCCCCCTACTCCAAGCCAATCCGAGGACGAGGCTGAGTCCGAGGAGGAAGCTAAGGCCGAGAAGGCAAAACAAGCTGCTGAGGCGAAGTCCCCAACTCTAAATGAGCAAGCCCTGGACTTGACTCAGGACGAGGAGGACAAGGTCTCGAAAGATGCCACCCCCGAAAAGATAACATCTGACGCGCCTATCACCGAGAGAAGCATCGACCAGACTCTCTAAGAGATCGATGCCGAGCTCGAGGTTGAGAAGGCTGCCGAGAAGTCTTCCCAACTGTCTTCTGGGGCTGAGACACAATCCGCCACCAACGCCGAATAGTCTATTTTGATGCTTTTCTCTATTTCTCGTACCTTGTATTTTTTCTTACTTTTGAAACAATATAAGTCTTTAATTTGGCCGATGTGCCACCTTTGTAACCCGAACAAGTAATCTCTTTGACAGGCCGAAGTGCCCTTTTTTCTTTTTAATGCAAGTACATCTTCCTCTGGCTTTTACTAAGTGTTTCAATGCTTGTCTATCTTGTATGCTTCCATACTTAGAATATTCTGCATGTCTTTAAAGTACACCTTAACTGTGTAATTTCCTTGGGATAAAATACCTCGGATATGCCTTACTGACTGTTTATCTCGGCCTTATCTTGACACTTGAAAAACATTGTAAGAAGGTTTTCATAAGTGCTTTATCTAAAACATGTCGTTTTACTTTCAGTTTATCAAGACTTTTATCTTCTACTATTTTTCAAATCTTGGTAATATGGTAATCTCGGCAATATTTTGCAGATACTTCTTTAGAAATAACTTTGGCTTAACTTCAACTTGTAAATTGTTCTTAATTTCAACAAGTGTTGAACCAATTTTCTTTCAACATGACCCCGGCTTAATTTCAACTTGTAAATTCTTTTCAAAATTTCAACAAGTGTTAAACCAATCTTAGCTTGTAAATTCCAACTCCCAAGCATCATTCTCCAGCCCTCTGCCTCCTAATGTGAACTTAAATTCCACTTGGGTTCTCATTAAGCATGTGGCTTTGACCTCGTCGCCGAGGTAATATTTAAACAAAGACTAGCTGAGGTTTACCAACCTTGGTTCTTCTGTTTAATTTTATCAAAATGCCCTTAGTTTCAATCTGTGTTTGACTCTGCTGACATGGCAAGTCCGAGTTAACTAAACTTAGTTCAACTCTATTATATGCAAGTAGAGAGTCTACCATATAATAAGTCTAATTTATTCGTCATGTTTCAATTAGAAATATCGCCAACTTAGTTCAACTCTATTATATGCAAGTAGAAACTCTGCTATATAATAAGTCTAAGTTATTCGTCATGTTTCAATCAGAAACATCGCCAACTTAGTTCAACTCTATTATATGCAAGTAGAAACTCTGCCATATAATAAGTCTAAGTTATTCCTCATGTTTCAATTAGAAATATCGCCAAGTGACTGGTCAGTCATACTACACAAGTTTAAAAATCAAGCAAAGACTTTATTATTACTTCGGCTAATAATAAGAAACTTAAAAAATAAGAAATCTAATGATAGAAAAGCTTCAGATTGCAAGTATTCCAGGGTCTTGGCAACTCTTTGCCTTCACTGTCTTCAAGCCGATATGCCCTATTGCCAAGGACTGAGATGATTTTATAAGGTTCTTCCCAGTTTGGGCCAAGCTTGCCCTCTTTGGGATCCTTCTTATTGCCGACGACCTTTCTTAGGATGAGGTCCCCAACTTGGAACTCTTGTGGGTTAACCTTCTTATTATAATCCCTGGCAAGTTGCTGCTGGTATGACCCCCGCTGAATTGCTGTCTTCTCCCTTCTTTCTTCCAGTAGGTCCAGATCTCGGGCTAAGAATGCATCATTAGTCCCATTCTCCACTCCCTGGGTTCTGATCCCTGGGATGTCGACCTCTAATGGGATTACAGCCTCAGTGCCAAAAGCCATGGCAAATGGGGATTCCCCAGTTGATCTTCTCGACGTAGTCTGATATGTCTAGAGTACACTGGGCAACTCATCCACTCACTTTCCCTTTGTTGCTTCCAGCCTCTTTTTGATCTCATTCAAGATAACTTTGTTGGATGCTTCTGCTTGACCATTACTTTGAGGAAAGCTTGGAGTAGAGTAGTAATTCTTGATCTTTTACTTTGCACAGAAGCTCTTGATTAGCTTACTGTCAAACTGTGTACCATTGTCTGCTATTATTGCTTTTGGGATCCTAAACCTGGTGATGATGTTTTTCCATATAAAATTCTTCACATCAACATCTCGAATCTTTGTGAGGGGTTCAGCTTCCACCCACTTGGTGAAGTAATCTGTTGCAAGATCCATGCCCCATTGGGCAAATGGCCAAGGGTTGGACACTGGGTTCAAATCCGCTGCTAGTTGATGTATCAAAGGTGCAAACCTTTGACACTTCTCACATTTTTTGACATAGGCTTCAGCATCTTTCTGCATATAGGGCCACTAGTACCCCTGAGTTATGGCCCTATGAACAAATGATCTGTCCCATGTGTGGCTTCCACATATTTCTTCATGTATCTTGTACAAGAAGTCTTCAACTTGTGAGGGATACACACACCTCAAAAGGGGTCCAGCAAAAGATCTTTTGTAGAGATGTCCTTCTGTTGTCAAACTGAATCTTGCCGACTTCAGTCTGATCTTGTGTGCTTCTTTGTGATCATATGGCAGTTTTCCCTCTTTAAGGAATATTATTACTACATCTATCCAGTTTGGTCCCATATCCACACACATTGCTTCATGCTCTGTGTTCAGTGGTTCTACACTTGGACCTGACAAGTATTCGATCATTATTGTCCTTGCCTCTCCTGGTTTCATTACACTAGCCAGGTTGGCCAAAGCATCGGCATGGCTGTTGTCATCTCGGCTAATCTGCTGTAGCCGGCAATTTTGGAATAAGGTTACCAGTCTGCCCACCTCCTTTACATAGGCCGACATCCTTTTATCTCAGGCTGCGTATTCATCTGTTGCCTGGTTGACGATAAGTTGTGAGTCACAGAAGGCTATTATCTCGTCAACTTCCATTGCTACTGCTAGCTTTAATCCTGTGATCAATGTTTCATACTCTGCTTCATTATTTGAGGCTTTAAACCCCAAACGAATGGATTGTTCCAGTATCTGCCCATTTGGTGATACTAGCACACTACTCCTGCCCCTGTTCCTTGTCGGTTTGAACTCCCATCAACAAACAGCCGGAAGGAGTCGTTGATGTAAATACTGCATGGCCTGAGTTTCTCTTCTTTTCTCTATTTGGCTATCCCCAACTGGGTTTCTCTTTGTTCATTTAGACCTCGGCTCAACGGAGCCTGATGTGTGATGGCGCATGGTGTGAACTCGGCCATGAAGTTGGCCAAAACTTGGCCTTTGATTGCTGTTCTGGGTTTGAATTCTAAGTCATATTGGCCCAACACCACTGCCTATCTGGCTATTCTGCCTGTCAGATCTCCCTGCTGCAACAGGGATTTCAAGGGATGCTCAGTTAACACCATAATTTTGTGGGCTTAAAAGTAATGATTCAGCTTCTTGGAAGCCGTTATTAAAGCCAGTGTTAACTTCTCCAAGGGTAGATATCTGGTCTCTGCATCTGCTAGGGTCTTACTTATGTAGTAAACTGCCCTTTGTTCTCCCTTTTCTTCTCTGATTACTACTGCACTCACTGCATATTTTCAAACTGCCAAGTACAAGAACAGCTCCTCTCCTGGTACTGGATTTAAGAGAACTGGAGCTGTGGTCAAATACTTCTTCAAGTCGTCCATGGCATCGCACTCTTCTGTCCATAAGAAGTTTGTGGCTTTCTTCACTATGCTAAAGAAAAGTTTACATTTGTCAGAGCTTCTACTTATGAATCTATTCAGGGGTGCAGCCCTTCCAGTCAACATCTGAACTTGCTTTGCCGATGTTGGGCTCTCCAACTCCAAAATGGCCTTGATTTGATCGGGGCTAGCCTCAATGCCCCTTCTGGTAACTAAATATTCTAAGAACTTACCAGACCCAACTCTAAATGCGTACTTCGATGCATTGAGTCAGAGCCGATATGTTTTAAGGATGTCAAAAACTACCTTTAAGTCTTTCAGATGATCCTCAGGTTCTTTGGTCTTCATGACCATGTCATCTATATATACCTTTACTGTTCTGCCTATTAGATGCCTGAATATCTTGGTCACCAATCTCTGGTAAGTTACTCTCTCATTTTTCAACCCAAACGACATCACTCTGTAGCAATACAGTCTTTTGAAGTGATAAATGCAGTCTTCTCGTCATCTGGGGGGTACATAGCTATCTGATGGTACCCCTTGTATGCATCCAGGAAGCTCATCCTTCCATGCCCTAAAGTGACATCCACCAATTGGTCAATCTTGGGTAGTGAAAAACTGTCTTTGGAACAAGCCTTGTTTAGGCTGGTGAAGTCCACACAGACCCTCCACTTCCCATTCTTTTCCTTCACAACCACCGTGTTTGATAACCATGTTGGGTAATTTACCTCTCGAATGGCTTTGGCCTCCAGAAGTTTATCCACTTCCTCTTCTACTGCCTTAACATACATCAACGTCGGCCTTCTTGCTCGCTGGATGACAAGTTTAGCCGACCTATCCACATTCAGTCTATGACAAGTGACCTTGGGGTCAATGCCAAGCATCTCGTACGGCGTCCAGGCAAACACCTCAATGTTTGCTCTCAAGAACGCCTTTAGCTCTTTTTCCTCTTCCTTGGCCAAGCCCGAGCCGAAAAGGAAGAAGCGCTCTTCATCCTCTTGCTGGACAAGGATTTTCTTCAGGGCTTCTTCATTCTTCTCAGTCGGTTCTTTGCCGACGTCCTCTAGGACTTCCATGTCCTCATCTTCAATCTCTGTGGTTTCTGCTTCTCATATGTTGCAGGTGGATTTCATTGCTGCCATAGAGCAATTCTTTGCCTACACTTGATCCCCTCTGACCTCCTCAATTCCATGCTCTGTTGGGAATCGCAATAGCTGGTGCAATGTTGAGGGAACAGCCCCCATTGCATGCAGTCATGGCCTTCCTAAGATAGCATTATAAGAGGAGGGAGTGTCAATTACTGTGAACTCAGTTTTTACCTTCTTGGTGCCAACCTGTACCTCCAAACTTACTGCCCCCAAGGGCCACGTTGGCGTTCCATTGAACTCGACCATTGGACCATTGGATTGTTCCAGATCATCCTGGTGAAGGCCAAGCTCCTTGTAACACCTAACATACATGATGTCACAAGAGCTGCCCTGGTCAATTAAGATGCGCTTCACTTGGCATTCTCCAATCTGGAGGGATATTACGAAGGCATCGTTGTGTGGATGCTGCACCATCTCTAGGTCGTCTTCAGTAAAGGACACCACTGGTCCCTGGCACTCGTCTGCCCTAGGTTTTTTCTGCCTGACCTGGTACACATGTTGTAAGTGTTTTACCTTCTGAGTCTCCCATCGTATTTCGTTCTCATTGACCTTCGAATGAATCACATTGATCACTCGAGGTCCGCATGCCTGCGGTTGTGGTGCTGGAGAAGGCGGTGCTGCCGGTGCCTGTGGCAGTCTTGCTTGCTCTTCCCTTGTTTTGGCCTCGTCTACAAGGTCCCTTAAATGAACTTGTCTTACCAGGTCTTCCAAATGTGTCTTCAGGGCTCTGCACCCCTGAGTCAGATGCCCATCCTCGTTGTGGTAAGCACAGTGCCTACCAAGGCTTCTTCCCATGAATTCGCCCGAAACCCTTATTGGTGCTCTATAATAGGGCTGATTTCGGATTTTCTCTAAGACTTTGTAAACTGGGATTCAAAATACGGTTGTGACTACCTTCACAGCCCTTAACCCTGTCTCTTGCTTGTTATACATGCCATTACCTTGGCCTCGCTTTGACGAGCCGTTTCTCTTCTTTTGTTTCGACGCCTTTATTTCCGGCGTGTCTTCCTCGGCCCTTGCATACTTCTCAATTCTGGCCATCAGTTCCTCCATACTTTTTGGCAGTGTCTTTGCCAATGATTTTCGAAGTAAACAATCATTTTTCACGCTGTTCTTAAAAGACACGATCGCCACATTTTGGTTGCATATTGGTATCCGGTTGAATACCTCATAGTACCTTTTGGCATAAGTCCTAGGGCTTTCATCTTCGCTTATTCTCAAAGCCATCAGAGAGTCCACCCTGAATGGTTGTAGCTTGTTTGTCACAAACCTGGCCACGAACATCTCGGCCAGGCCTTCTCAGGTTTTCACAGTTCCTTTCGGCAACTTGTGAAACCAGTCCAATGCTATTTCCCCGAAGGACGAGGAGAACACCTTGCAAAGCAACGGCTCGTTCCCGATGTATAGTGCCATCGAGTTCAGGTACAAGCCGACGTGAAAGTTGGGGTCCAACTTACCGTCGTATATTTGGAATCTCGACATACTGAACCTTTTCAGGGCCTCAAATTTGTCCAACTCGACCGAGAACAGCGTTCTCGGCTTGACCGGGGAGGTTACCTCGGCATCCTATCGCTTCCTCTGGAGGTAATCCCTCAGATCCTCCTTGGTCCGCCCAGGAGCTCGGTTATTCCCAGATGTCAGCCTCTTCGGTGCGCTGCTTCCAGTGTCATTATGAGTCCTTTTAGACCTTCATCTATTGGTCATGTCGAAACAAAGTTCCTTTCCTTGAACATTGCGATGTACTTTGGTGCAGACTTCTTTAGTTTGGCATGTCTTCTGGGATTCTCTTCTCGTTGATTCTCCATGCCCATCCTCCCATGAAGGCCGGTGAGAATGTCCCTTGGTCCTGTCGTGCTGTGGAACTGTAGGAACTGTTTTCTGCCCCCCTAAGAGGGTGATTTATGATCTGGAATTGGGCCGAGGCAACGGCCGAGCAGGTTGAGAGCCCAACCGTGCATGGGGCCGAGATGATCGACTATCCGCCCGAAGATGGGCTGCCAGAACTTGGCCCGGGTGGAATTGGGCCAAGTGTGTGCCGCCCCGGACCGTAAAGAAGCTCGGCAAGGCAGTGCTCGGTTGGACCGAGCTGCTTGATCAGCGGATGGCTAAAGCCAGACAAGCTGAGAGACCGGCGCCCGGAAAGGCATGGTCAACCGAGGAAACCGTTTGATCGGCAGGAAGGCCACCACAAGAGGTGCCCCGGGCTTGGCTTTGCCGAGATGCCGCCTAGCCCGGTCCTTCCTGGGCCTAGACAGTGAAGCGCTTGGGTATGAAGCACAGCACGGCCGTGGATAGAGCAGCTCGGCTGCCGAGCTCCAGCTGAGAAGGCAGGCAGTTGTGATTAGGTGATGATCGGCAAGGTTTATGCTAACAGATGGGATAGCGGAGCCACGTGTCAGGAGATGACTGGGAGTGGATATGGGGCGCAGAGGGTATATGAGTATGTCTGTGCCCCCCATACGCGACAGATGAACACTTTGTAAGGAATTTCTCACATTCAAACACCTCTCTCTCTCTCTCTCTCTCTCTATCCTAAGGTGTGTGCTAACTTGATCGTCGGAGGGTTTTTCCGGCCACAAACCGCTGGGTAGCTCACTATTGTTTGCGCGCAGGTGATTGGACATAAACGGAGCTCAGAAAAAAGGAGTACGGGCTTGCCGGAATATTTGCTCCCCATACAATTGGCGTCGTCTGTGGGAACTTGACAGACAAAACCTTGTCTTCCAGGTTCATCTGATCGCCGTCCATGGCGAACAACGATGAGTTTCCGTTGTCTGCCATAGATGGAGCTACCCCGGAGTTCACCCGAAGGAGAGAAGGCCCTCCCGCCATCCATCCAATGGCGGACTTGGGGACGCCCACCGGAGGCCAATCAGGAGACGCGCGGGATAAGCGCGGAAAAAGTCATGGACATTCACGAAGTCCAGACGGTCACCGGTGGAGGAGAGACTCACACGCCAGACGTCTGGAAAATAAGTTGAGGGATCAAGACGCTGTCATCCGGCGAATGGCGGCGGAGATGGAGGATCTGAAGCAGCATGTCAAAGGGAAGGGTGTCGCTGGAGTGGGAGACCACAGTGAGCGCACCCCATCCCGTCATTCAGGCGGCCAGAGTCAGCGACGTACTCAGTCCATATCTATTACCAGAAGTTACCAGGTTGGTGATTCCGACGCGCATGCCGAAAAGTCTAGCGCGCAAGACAGCACCTACAAACCTTCACGTCCGGCAACGACGTCAAGATACTCTTACTCCGCTCAGTCAGAGGATTTACGAGCGGTCTTAAAGGAGCGGGCTCATCGGCGCGAAGCCCAGAGAATACCTGCTTTCCAGCGGCTATCCTACGGGGTTCACACCAGCGAGGAGGTTGGAATGCCTCCACCCCGCCAAGCAGTGCCACTCTTTGAAGATACGGACTTGGCTAGGCTGAGTGCCACTCCTTTTTCCCTGGAAATAGAAACAACACCGCTTCCGACAGGCTTCCACCAGCCTAAATTCACACTTTACGACGGAAAAACCGATCCATATATGCATGTGAGCCATTTCCGAAAGGTTATGGCCGGACATAGGCGCAATGACGGACTTATGTGCCTAATCTTCCCGTCAAGTTTGGGCGAGCTGGGCTTAAAGTGGTTCGAGAGGTTGCCAGAAGGGAGCATACAAAGGTGGCATCAGCTGGCCGAGGCGTTTGTTACACGCTTCAAAACCAACACAAAGACACCAAAGGAAGTCGATCATTTGCTGAGTGTCAAGATGGAACCGAGCGACACACTGAAGGTATACAACTCAAGGTACTGGGAAACCTTCAATGAGATCTTGGACTGCCCGGTCAACCTTGCAATCACGCAATACAAGCGTGGTCTCCCGGTCGAACATAGACTGCGGGACTCGCTTACCATGCACCAGCCGACCTCCATGGGCCAGCTCATGCAGCGCATCAATGAACACATCCGAGTAGAGGATGACGCGTCAGCTTCTACCGTAAAGGCCACTCCGGTAGCAACAGACAAGAAGACAGCAGGCAAAGTGCACGCAGTTGGGCAAGAGTCCAGCCGCTCAAGTGACCGAGCAGAGGAATCGGACCGTGGCTCGAACCGTAAAAATCGGGGTAGAGCACGTCGGAATGACCGGGATGACTACCCCCGAGATGACGAAGCGGACGCAAACAGAAGGATGAAGGCAAGGACTGGCATAACCACGGTCTTCAAGATTCCAATCTATCGCACACTTAGTGAAATCCGAGACGAGGAGTATGTCCGGTTTCCTGCTAAGTTGGGCGATGGACAAAAGGGCTACAATCCGCGGTATTGTTGCACGTTCCACCGGGAGAGAGGCCACCGGACTGAGGATTGTTTGCCTTTGCGGCAACATTTAGAAGAGCTGGTTGCGGCCGGGCATCTAGACCTTTACATTGATGGCGGCGTGAAACCGAATCAGGCTCCGGTTGATCCCAGGGGACAGGATGACCGAGACGCACCACCACAGGGAGTTATTAATGTCATCCACGGCATCGTGGAACCAGAGCGTGTTTGCGAACTCCGGGGCATGATAAAAAAGGTAGAGCATATGAGGGAAATTTTATCGGTACAGCCTGCCATCAAAAGGGGGAAGACTGAAGAAAAAGATGTGATTAGTTTCACCTCAAGGGATCTAGAGCATATCCAGACGCCGCACAACGATGCCCTTGTAGTAACGCTACACGTCAAGGACTTTAATGTTAAGCGGATCTTGATCGATCAGGGAAGCTCGGTCGAGATCATGTACTATGATGCGTTCAAGCAGCTTAAACTCTGGGAGACAGACTTGGCTCCGGCAACTTCGCCACTGGTCGGATTCAACTGACAACCAGAGTGGCCTTTGGGAAAGATTATCCTGCCGGTCAAAGCAGGATCCGTGGTCAGACAAGTTGAGTTTTGGGTGCTACAAGTGCCTTCGACGTACAACCGTATCCTTGGAAGGGGATGGCTACACGCCATGCAAGCTGTAGCATCGACTTATCACCAGGTGATGAGATTCCCCTCGGCTATGGGGGCAATCGAGGAGATTTAGGGCGATCAGGTCATGTCCAAACAGTGCTTCGTGGTGGTCAACAGAAGCCGGGCTGCCAAAGGATTCGTTCAAATGATTGAGGGACCGAAGGACCAGGGTGTCTTGGATGATGTGGGCACCAAGGCCGAAGACAAGGCTGTTGAGGAATTGGTTGAGGTGCGAATCGATACAGAACAGCCGGACAAGTTCTTCTTGCTCAGCTCCAGTCTCACGGCCTTAGAGAGGACCGAGATGGTTGAGTTTTTAATGGCCAACATCGAAGTCTTCGCGTGGTCGCCCTACGACATGCCTGGCCTCGATCCAAGTTTTATCTGCCACCACCTCAACGTCTTCCCTGGAGCAAAGCTAGTCATCCAGAGAACAAGGAGATCGGCACTGCATCACGCCGAGGTAGTTGCAGAGGAGGTTAAGAACCTGCTTGAGGCACGAGCAATTCAGGAAGTGCACTACCCTCGGTGGATTTCCAACACAGTAGTGGTGCCCAAGAAGAATGGAAAATGGCGAGTTTGTGTCGACTATAAGAAAGTCAACCGAGCTTGTCCCAAAGACAGCTTCCCTTTGCCGTGCATTGACCAGCTAGTGGACTTGACGGCTGGACACAATAGGCTCAGTTTCTTGGATGCCTACCGCGGCTACCATCAGATTGCCATGCACAGGCCTGACCGAGAGATCACCTCTTTCACGACTCCAAAGGGACTCTTCTGCTACCGAGTTATTCCTTTTGATTTAAAGAACGCCGGGGCAACCTTTCAAAGGATGGTGACCAAAATGTTTGCTCCTTTGCTTGGCCGAACAATGGAGGCCTACATCAATGATATGGTGATAAAGAGCCGACATGAAGCAAACCATTTATCCGACTTAGCCGCGATGTTTGCCATCCTAAAGAAGCACAAGCTGCGCTTGAATGCGTCAAAGTGTGCCTTTGGCGTGGGATCCGGAAAATTTTTGGGATTCTTAGTCACGAACTGAGGCATCGAAGCAGACCCTACTCAGATCAGAGCCGTGCAAGAATTGAAACAGCCCAGCTCGGCTAAGGACGTGCAGCATCTGGCCGGGATGGCCGCCACGCTTAATCGGTTTATAAGCCGGTCATCAGATCGCTGCTGCCCTTTCTTTCGAGCATTGAAGTTAAAGTTCTCGTGGGACGCAGAGTGTGACCAAGCTTTGGCCGAGCTCAAGGAATATCTGTCTACTCCGCCACTGTTGGTTACACCAAAGCCGGGAGAGGAACTTTACCTTTACCTTGCCGTTTCCCAGCACGCGGTCAGTGCGGTGCTAGTCCGCGCTGAAGGAATCAAGCACTTCTCAATTTTTTATGTTAGCAAGACCTTGCTGCCGACTGAGACGAGATATTTGCCGCTAGAAAAGCTTGCGTTGGCATTGATGATGGCTTCAAGGAAGTTGGCGCATTATTTTCACGCCCATACCGTCATCGTCTTGACCGAGTTCCCCCTCAAAGCCTTATTCGAACGGGCAGACTTCTCCGGTCGGATTCTTAAGTGGGCGGTCGAGTTGGGCCAGTTTGATGTAAAGTTCCAGCCGCGCATTGCTATCAAAGCTCAGACTTTGGCTGACTTCGTCGTCGAGTTCTCACCTGGCACTCATCCGGTGTGCCCGATCGATATTACCGTGGCAGATGATGAGGTGCACGCAAGACCATCCGAGATACAACGAGTCGGTGGGAGTAGCGACGCGGAGTTTGCACGCACCAGTGAAGCACCCTCAGTTTGCACAGTTATACCACCCGGTGATGCGATGACGGAGTTGAGTATCACCGACCCATCCACTCTGTCCGGTCCCGCATCACCAAGGGGGGAAGAAATTGAACCACACAGCTCAGGACCTGCGGCCGGCGTAACACCGCAACCTAATGATTCGCCTACAGACTTGAGCATTACAGATCGACTTGCTGAGTCCGGTGCCGAATCATCAAGGGGGGAAGGAATGGACCCACACCGCTCAGAACCTGCGGCCGGCTTAACACTGCCACTTGATGATTCTCCCACGGACTTGAGCATTATAGAACAACTTGCTGAGTCCGCTGCCGAATCACCAAGGGGGACTGAATTGGAACCGGTCAACACAGAACTTGAAACCGCACAGCCGAGCAGTGGTGATCCCACTACCCTTCGCAACTCTCAGGACCCATCAAACTGCTGGAAGCTTTTTGTGGGGGAAATGTGGAAACTTTTTGTTGATGGCGCGTCCAACCGTCACGGTGCCGGCCTAGGTATCATTCTTATCTCCCCGGATGGCCTAACCATTGAACATTCTATCACGCTTGGCTTCCCAACATCTAACAACGAGGCTGAGTACGAGGCACTTCTCGCCGGGCTCAAGAGCACAATCCAAATGAAGGCTACCGAGCTCCTGGTGTACAGTGATTCCCAGCTTATGGTTAACCAAGTCTCTGGGATTTATGAAGCAAAGGACGACAGGATGGCGAAGTACCAAGCTCTGGTCAGGGAACATATCAAGCAGTTTGAGGCAATCAGAGTCCAACAGATTGGCCGGGAAGAAAACAGTCGAGCTGATGAACTGGCCGGTCTCGCTTCCATGGTGGATAGTACGTCTCCAAACCCCCTGTTAATTGACTTTCTTCCGCGGCCAAGCATTGAAGACGCCGGGCAGACGGATGTACACTACGCCGCGCTAGGTCCTTCCTGGATGGACTCCTTGATCTTGTTCCTCAGAGACCGGACTCTTCCAACTGACAAGAAAGACGCACACAAAATCCGGGTGAAGTCAGAGCGGTTTTGGCTCTCCCCATCTGGCGCATTGTATAAGAAGTCCTTCACTGGTCCTTATTTAAAGTACGTGCACCCGAATAGCGTGGAGGCCTTCTTGTACGAAATTCATGAAGGCATTTGTGGCAGCCACATTGGGGGCAGGTCCTTGGCCTACCGAGCTATCTCGCAGGGATACTGGTGGCCATGCATGCAGGCAGACGCACAAAAATACGTCCGCAGGTGCGAAAAATGCCAAAAATTCGCCCATCAGATCCATCAGCCTGCTAGGGAACTTCTTCCCCTCACCAGTCCTTGGCCCTTCGCCATGTGGGGGCTAGATATAGTAGGCCTACTGCCAACGGCGCCGGACAACCGGAAATTCTTCATCGCAGCCACAGATTACTTCACGAAATGGGTTGAAGCTGAGCCCTTGGCAACCATCAAAGAGAAAGACGTGAAGCGGTTTGTCTGGCAGAACGTGGTCACGCGGTTTGGCGTCCCCAAGATCTTGATCTCTGACAACGGCACCCAGTTTGATGGTCGCCTATTCAGAGGATTTTGTGAAGATTTAAAGATAGAATTCTACAACTCCACCCCAGCTTACCCGCAGTCCAACGGTCAAGCCGAGGCATCAAACAAGACCATACTGGATGGGTTGAAGAAACGGCTGGAAAAGGCCAAGGGAAAATGGGCTGAGGAATTACCTAGCGTCCTTTGGGCATACCGAACAACCCCGCGACGATCTACCGGGGAAACTCCATATGCTTTGGCTTATGGCATGAAGGTGGTCATACCCCTGGAAGTTGGCATGCCCACCCTAAGAAGCGAGAGTTTCGAGCCCGAACTGAATGCCGAAGCTATTGCCTTGGAATTGGACCTCGTGGAAGAACGTCGGGAAAAGGCCCTCATCCATGTGGCCGCCTAACAACAAGAGCTCTCCAAGAAATACAACAAGACGGTTCACCCCAGACCATTCAAAGTTAGTGATTGGGTTTTGAGGAAGGTGATGGGCAACACCCTGGTGCCAGGAGAAGGCAAACTAGGGGCAAATTGGGAAGGACCCTACAAGATCACCGGTCTAGCGGGCAAGGGAGCTTACCACTTGGAGGATTTAGAGGGAAGAGCAATACCCCGGCCATGGAATGCTCCCAACCGAGATGGTTTACTCCGGTTGGAAGAGTTGGTGTTTTGTTCAACTTCGGATTCCCAACCGAGATGGTTTACTCCGGTTGGAAGAGTTGGTGTTTTGTCCAACTTCGGATTCCCAACCGAGATGATTTACTCCGGTTGGAAGAGTTGGTGTTTTGTCCAACTTCGGATTCCCAACCGAGATGATTTACTCCGGTTGGAAAAGTTGGTGTTTTGTCCAACTTCGGATTCCCAACCGAGATGATTTACTCCGGTTGGAAAAGTTGGTGTTTTGTCCAACTTCGGATTCCCAACCGAGACGATTTACTCCGGTTGGATGAGTTGGTGTTCTGTCCAACTTCAGATTCCCGACCGGGATGATTTACTCTGGTTGGAAGAGTTGGTGTTTTGTCCAACTTCGGATTCCCGACCATGATGATTTACCCCGGTTGGAAGAGTTGGTGTTTTGTCCAACTTCGGATTCCCAACCGAGATGATTTACTCCGGTTGGATGAGTTGGTGTTCTGTCCGACTTTGGATTCCCAACCGAGATGATTTACTCCGGTTGGAAGAGTTGGTGTTTTGTCCAACTTCGGATTCCCAACCGAGATGATCTAATCCGGTTGGAAGTGTTGATGATTTGTTCAACTTTGTTATTACCAACCGAGATGGTTATTTCGGTTTATGAATTTGATGTTTGTTCTGCTTAAGTACTTCAACCGAGTTATGAATTCCGGTTGATGAGGTGTTTTGTTCAAACAATGATTTATACCGAGATGTTTTGCTGAAGATGGAATTGATGACAACCGTACAAACACTTGGCAAAATTTGAATTTTTCATTGACAAGAAAATCAATACCAAAGGTGGGGACAGAGCCCGGTTACATCAGAAGCGTTGAAAGCAAAAATACAAAAAAAAGAAAAGAAAACTAAACTAGTGGGAGAGATTGGTAAACTCGTCCTCGCCGGTATCAAGGTTGATGGTTGGACTTATGTCTTGGGCACCGGGCTCGTCATTGCCGGGCTGCTCTTGCACCTCGGCCTCCTCTTCCTCAGATTTTGTCCCACCGTCTCCCTCTTCAAGCCCTTCCTCGGCCTCAGCTTGCAAAGCGCTGAAGACGTCGTTTGCATAAGGCACGAGGTAGACCGGTAGCGAAGCTGGAGGAGAGTTGGCAAATACGTCGGTGTCAGAGCCCTGGTCGAAGTGTTCGCAGGCGGACTTCCAGCCAGCCTTGAAGTAGATGTCTTGTGTTGCAAAGACTTGCTTCTTGTAGCTCTGCTCGGCTTCGTTAAAGCCGGCGTTGTTGGCAGCCCGGTAAGCTTTCTTCTTTAACTTTTTGAGCGCGTCTACCTCGACTTGGAGCTCATCCCGTTTTTTCTCGGCCGCATCCAGCTGACCGAGCAGTCTGTTGTTATCGGCGTTTGCAATTTCAAGCGAAGACTTTGCTCGGCCGAGCTCGGCTTGGAGGCTTTCCACTTGGCTGGCTGTGTCATTGGCTTTTTGCCGAAGCCTATGGATGCGCTCTAATACGAGATGCTGTTTCTGAATGGCCTGCAAGAAGCAAAGTTGATTAGAAGAGGAACCGGGCAAACACTTGTGAAATTTTCAGAGGAACATCGACTTACCCTAGCCATAGACTTCACTGATGATTTGACCAGCTGGCCTGGCGTCCACAATTGAAGCTCGGTAGTCAGCTCGGCGACTAGCTCGGCGGATGTTTTTGAATCGCCTGCAAAAAGCAAAGTTGATTAGAAAAGGAACAGGGCAAACACTTGTGAAATTTTTAGAGGAACATTGACTTACCCTAGCCATAGACTTCACTGATGATTTGACCAACCGAGTGTCAGGGACGTGGTCGCTGCTGACCACGTCGCTCGGTAATAGAAGAGCTTTGGACAGATCGAAGGCGAGCAGATGCTCTTTGTCAGCCTTGATCGAAGCCGTTGCCGGGATGTCTTGACCCCGGTGTTTCAACTGTGGACGCCAGGCTGGCACTGGGACGGGGGCGTCAGATGGATGCTCGGTAGTCAGCTCGGCGACTAGCTCGGCGGAGGGGTCCGCCCGAGCTCTCTTACCGACACGTCGTGCAGCGGGTTCTCGGCTGGATTGCCCGGTTGCTTGAGAGGCAAGGGCGACCACAGCGCCACTGGATTGACCGACGGCTGGCGAGCGAGTTACAACGCTCGGCATCTCGGCGGATGTGGCGGTGAGCAGGTTCTTGATTCTGCTGCGCTTGGCCATTTCTTGTTCCTCTGTCAGGCGAATGTGGGGAACTTCTGGCAGAGTTGGATCTGGTGGAGGTGTGGGAGCTCGGAGGAAGTCAGTAACTTTACTCCGGCGAGGAGCGGAGTATCTGTATGTGGAACTGTAGCCGAGCAATTGGTTACAATCTCGATCGCGGTAGCGAAGCACGGCCCTGATTGCCTCTACGTTGGGGAAGTTATAGTTGGCTTGCAAGGCTTGGATGGCTGCAAAAGAAACAAAAAAGAGAATGATTTAAGGTACAGAAATATCAAGACAGTGTATTAACCGAGGTAATTTGCGCGGCTTACATGTGCTGCCAAAGTTTTTGCTAATCATCCAGCCCGGTACCTCGGCTGTCTCGTAATTGCCAGACACCTAGAAGAAATCATCGTCGTGAAGATCCTTGTCTGGTGTGCCGGTCATGATTTTCTCTCTGCCCGGTCTAATCTTGAGATAATAGGCGAGACCGTCGCCGGTGTGGCCTAGGGTGTATTGGCGTAGGATCTCGGCTAAACCTAGGCTAATGCCTAACCGGTTGTTTAGCTCGTGTACGCCGTTTATTATCCGGTAAGTGTTGGTAGACACTTGGGTGGGTGCTAGCCCGGTTCGGCGTAGAAACTCGGTGATGAGTGGGTTTAGAGGGAAGCGGAGCCCTCCTTCGACCATCGATAGCACGGTGAAGGGGCATTGTTCTGTTCTACCCCAAGGCGTGGTCTCTTCTTCTGCGAGCTCCAGGTGGACATCGGCCGGGACGCCATACTCCTCCCTGAACGCAGCCAGCGCGGTCGGAGTATCCACTAGGAAGCGAAATTTCCCCATTTGTGGCCGGCTTAGTATAGCCCGGCTGAGGGGTTTGGCACTGTGGTAATTGGTTGCTGCTCGGTCCTGAGAGCCTCAGGAATGACAGTGGTCCCCTTGGACTCTGCAGGAAAAGGATGACAAGTGTAAGTGTGAGCGCGGTCGCGTAAAAGGAGCTGGACTTTAGCTCGGTCATCAAGAGTGCCAAACCACCTCGGTTGTCTATTCTAACTAAGGAGCCCGGTCGCCCAAGCAGACCAGATGTTAGCCCGGTTGAGCGACCAAGTCCTTTTATTATCTCGGTTTTTGCTGAGGTCAAGACAAACTTGTTATTTGCTCGGTTAGATTGGTCTTTTGGATCAAAAAAAGACCAGGAGCCCTGTTCGCCCCAGTTCTTCAGTGTTCTTCAGGAAGATGAAGAACACCAAGAACAGTGGGAGGTTTGGGACGATTTCTATGGCCTATGCCCTAAGAGCTACTTTTTTTGCCCTAATGTGTGTAATATGAAAGAGAATAGCAACAAAATAGGGGTAGAAAGACTCACCAGTGAAGGGCAGGATCTATTCCCTCGAACACGAAGAATGGCAGATGAGGCCAAGGCTAGGATGCTAGAGCACTGGGGTCGTATAACAGAATGGCAGTAGGAGGAGGTGAAGTTTAGGAGGTCCTGTATGTATAGACAAGAGGGAGGCCGTCCAAATTCAAAATTCTGGCAAAAACGGCGGGTTGGCTGCTCGATGACCAATGGCAGCCCGCCACGTGTCCCCATTTATGGTGACGTCAGGACTGAAGCGACGGGTTAAAGAGTCGAAGAGCCAACCGAGCTACTTTCGAAGAAAAGGATGTCAACCGAGGAATATAACCGGGCAAGTTTGCAGACAGTTATGTTAACTAGCCCGGTCGAGCTTTGGCATCTTGAAGACCGGAGAAATGTTATCTCCGTCGAAGTGAGTAATCCCAGTCACGCTTTCGCGGACGGAATTAAGGGGCAATTGAGAGGGTGATTTATGATCTGGAATTGGGCCGAGGCAACGGCCGAGCAGGTTGAGAGCCCAACCGTGCATGGGGCCGAGATGATCGACTATCCGCCCGGAGATGGGCTGCCAGAACTTGGCCTGGGTGGAATTGGGCCAAGTGTGTACCGCCCCGGACCGTAAAGAAGCTCGGCAAGGTAGTCCTCGGTTGGACTGAGCTGCTTGATCAGCGGATGGCTAAAGCCAGACAAGCTGAGAGACCGGCGCCCGGAAAGGCATGGTCAACCGAGGAAACCATTTGATCGGCAGGAAGGCCGACCACAGGAGGTGCCCCGGGCTTGGCTTTGCCGAGATGCCGCCTAGCCCGGTCCTCCCTGGGCCTAGCCAGTGAAGCGCTTGGGTATGAAGCACAGCACGGCCGTGGATAGAGCAGCTCAGCTGCCGAGCTCCAACTGAGAAGGCAGGCATTTGTGATTAGGTGATGATCAGCAAGGTTTATGCTGACAGATGGGATAGTGGAGCCACGTGTCAGGAGATGACTGGGAGTGGATATGGGGCGCAGAGGGTATATAAGTATGTCTACGCCCCCCATACGCGACAGATGAACACTTTGTAAGGAATTTCTCACATTCAAACACCTCTCTCTCTCTCTCTCTCTCTATCCTAAGGTGTGCGCTAACTTGATCGTCGGAGGGTTTTTTCGGCCACACACCGCCGGGTAGCTCACCATTGTTTGCGCGCAGGTGATCGGACATAAACGGAGCTCGGAAGAAAGGAGTACGGGCTTGCCGGAATATTTGCTCCCCGTACACCCCCTTTACGGGCATCCTTCTTGGCCGCTGGAATCGGCATATCTTGTAATGGGAATGGTGCTTGCATGATGTTATTCTGCATCATGAAATTGACAACTGTTTGCAGGTCTGCCAATTTGTCTGCCATTCCCTTCATCTCTTCGTCCCTCCGCAGGCACCTATTTTTCCATACCTGGAGGTCGTCCTCGTTATAATACCTAGGGGTGTGCGCGGTACGGTTTGGTTCGGGCGGTTTGAGAGTAAAATTACAAACCAAATAACGGGTTAGCAGATTAGCGGATTGACAAATTGCGGTTTGGGTGGTTTTTGGCGGATTGGCGGGTTGAAGAACATTCTAACTAATTATCATACATTTGCATAATATATAACACTAATTTGTATAATAGTTTTTAGATATATAACGCAAAGTAATTTTACATAATGTGTTTCATAGATATAACCACTTATTTGTAATAAATTTCATATCTTAAATATCTCTGACACTCATTTTTACATTGATATTTTATTAGAAGTTAAAAAATATATACGTATTAACTATAGCGGAGCGATTCGGTCGGCAGATTATAAATTTTAAAGTTTAAACCGCGGTTAGCGGTTAGAGCGGTGCGGATTGATGCGGATCGTTGCGGTTTTAGCGGATTGGGCGGTATTTTGCACAGCCCTAATAATACCCGCTTCGGTCTGATTTCTTTGGTACGTCGCCTTCCTTGCTGACGTCTTTTTTTCCGAGATTCTGACCCCGCGTTTCTTCATTGCAATTATCCACCTTTACGTTGGGATCAATGTGCTTACCACTCCCATTAGGGATGTCGTCCCTAATCTTTTCTTTCTGTCCGTCTTTGTCCATCTATTCTCATTTCTTTCCCACAAATGATGCCAAATTGTGTGTGTCAATTTCTGACCACATTGCCAAAACAGGTACTTAGCTGGAGAACACCGGCAGAATAGATTAAGCCCGAATGACCTGTCAATAAAAAGATGAGATTCTGACAGTGGTTCGTCCACCCGGGGGCATTCCGACGATCAAGTCAGTTATCTCTCAAAGATAGCAAAAGTGCTTAACTCACTATTCAGAATACAAAAAGCGTACCTTAGACCCACGAGGGTGCCTCTCTTTCATAGCCAATACTGACCTAATCCTAATAGAATCCTAGCTTCAATGGACTCTGGCTCAATGCTAATCCTGGACTCCCAGTTAGATTGGGATAAACTCTCTAAGAGTCTTATCTTTATCCAAATTGAAGTCCTCTCTTATTCTAGGACTCTTGTCCCTTATCCGCTTATCCCGGATTCTGGTATCTTCGCAGATAACCTCGGCCTAGCCGAGATTATCTCGGCGTCATGACCAGGACACGCGGTACCTCGGCTGGCACTCTGGTACCACTTCGGCCACGTGTTGTCATTTAAAAATTATGTCCCCACACTATCATTCAATCAGATTCAATAAAAAAAGTCACAATAAATGAAATATACATTATTCAATCTTTAATCTCATGTAAAAAGGCTTCAATAATTATGTACTTTTCATCAAAATCAAAATTGAGTTTTTTTTTTTCTTTTCCAGATTCAAATGAATTATAAGATTGATGATCTATTGTGATTATGAACTCTATGGAATGCGATTGATGAAGAAACGAGTGCTCTGTTAGGAAAAGAACGACAATAACAACATTAATACTATTAAAAGATTTGATTCAAATCTATAACATATATAATATATATTGAAGGGCAAGATCATCCAAGAAAACGAATTTTTTATCTTTGAGGAAGGAAACGCTACTTCTTAAAGAGGTTTATAAGGTAAAATAATTAGGAATGCCATTTTCACTAAAAAGTGATTAAAAAAGGAAATTTTGGCCAAATAACCCAATTTTGAATAAAGTAAATAAATCATATGATTTTGTTTTACGTGATTGATTTTTTAGTTATTCTTTTACATTTTCATGTGTTATTAGATCTTGTATTAGGTTCATCAATACCTAACATGGTTGAAATTTGATAGTTACTGTGGGAAAGTATTTTGCGAATGACACCACGTGGCCGAGGTGGTTCTTAGATGTCGATTAAAGTGCCACGTGGTTGAGTCATAGTTGTCAAGATGATCGCAGTATCACCGAGGTTCGGTGCTATAATGCCAGGATTATGAGATATCTGGATGGAGGATAGGAGTCCTAGATAAGATGAGACACTTAGTCTGGATAAGGATAAAGCTTTTGAGGAGTTTATCCCTATCTAGTCAAGAGTCCGAGATGAGCACTAAGCTTGAGTCCCATGAAGTGATACTTTTAGAGGATTGGGTCACTGCTGGCTATAAAGGTGAGACACCCCCGTGGGTCTAAGGTACGCTTTAATTTGTGTATTGAGTGCTTGTGCGAGATCTTTAAGAGAATGATTGTCTGACTTGATCGTCGGAGTGCCCCCAGGTGGACAAACCATCGCGCTATTCTCATTTTCTTGTTGGCAGGTGGTTGGTTTCATCTATTTTTCCATGTGTTCTCCAGCTGAGTTCCCTGTTTGGTTGTGTGGTTGGAAATCAACACCCACAATTACCTTTTTAAACTATGCTTAAAACTTTAATGAGGAAGTAAAAAGAAATATTAAAGAAAGAAAAATAGAAAATAAAATGAGATTTTTTATTCTTATGTTAAAATGAGAAAGATTAATTTCTTATATTTGTTTGGTTGAAATGAAAAATAAGAACAACATGGATAGGCATTTATATAAAAAATCAAACCAATTACTAGTTTTACACCCACGGTATACATGGGCTGTGTTTGAAAATTTTTTTGTTATGTATAATCACTTTAATAATTCTTTCCCCAAAATGTATCATTGTAGGGGAAAAAACTTCATAGAAATGAAAGGAAAAAAAAAAAATCAAGTTCCGCTATCAATTTCTCAACTCATCCTATGATTCAAATAAATTCTTTCTTAATTAATATGTAAAATCTCGAAGTGCATAAATCTCGCACATTTGTGTAAATATGTGGTATATGATGCACATGTCAATAGTCAGATGGTGCATTACGAAGAATTTGAAATAATATTGCCATATTTGCAAAAACACAATTTTATTGAAATTCACAAACTCAAATCTATCTAACCCTCCAACACAACACACACATATAATCTAATCACATATAATAAAAATATGGAATAAATCAAAAATATTTTTATGTAGTCTAGTAATTCATTTCGGAGAATTCAAAATAATATTGTCATTTTTGCAAAAGCATACCAACCCCCCTCCCTCCTCCAAAAAAAAAATTAATCAAAGTCTTTAGCAAAATAAAGATTACAAAAATAAAGTAAAAAGAAAATAAACACATATACACACCGCAATGTCAAATAACAAAAATAAGGAATAAATCAAAAGAATATATACTATATATGATATGACAAAGGAAATTAAAAGGAGAGGACTTACGTGCAGGTCCTAATAGATAGATTTATTACTTAATAGGTCATGTGATAATTATCAAATTTTTTTTATAAAAAAAGAAAAGAAAAGAAAAGTCACTAATTGTTAGTTTTTAGCGACAATTTAGAAAATTCGTCACCGAAAAATGTTGCTAATTGTCAGCTTTTAATGATAGATTTAAAAAATCGTCATAAAAAGTCCTTTTTAGGGATGATTTTGTTAGTACCAATTTTTAACGATGAATTGATAAGACTTAGGACTTATTTGAGAACAGACTGTTTTAGTAACTTTTTTAACTTTTTACGAAAAGATGTGCAGAAAAGTAGAGAGAGTGATGTGATAACTTATAGTAACTTTATGACTTTTTAGCTAAAATGTTGGAAAGCCAGTCCCAAAATGTATAGTTGACAAACGAGACCTGGCAGGCCAACCGAGCAGCGAGCGCGGTGGGAACGGGCTTTGGAAATTCTCTTTCTAGCCCACCTCTCTATAAAAATTAAGTCAAATTATTTGGATATGTTGATAATTTACCCTATAAAAACAAAGGAAGTATTTCTCATTTAAATAAAGGATAAATTACAAACACATCCCCTGAAATTTACTTAAATTACAAATTATCCCTGTGGTTTTAAAAATTACATTATGCCCCATAAGGTTTCTAATTTCATAACAAATAAGTCCTTTTATTAATAAATCATCAAGTTAATTAACAGTTTTACTGATGTTAAAATTTTATTTCAATTAATAATTCGAATAATTTTATTATTGTTGTAGAGAAGTGGTTTGGAAATACTCCAAGATCCTGTAGGACGTTTTTGATCCTCTGGTTGCCAACTGAAAAATGACGAACACTCCGGTCGGGGGTGCCGGAATTAGCACTCCGACGGACAAGTTAGTATATACTCTCAAGTTTGTTTTTATCTCAAGTTATTTGATCCATTCTCACGTACCTTTCTTTGGTTGATGTTCCTCGTATTTATACTAGTATCTGGTCCTAGGGGTCGGGCCCACTCTTAATCTAGCGCATAATTGCTTATTCGGCCTTTCTGTCGTATGCCAATTCCTACTCGGCTCCTTGTACGGCCGATTGCATGGCCGATTTAACTATTTGGCTTCAGGAACCCCAGGATAGAGCCGAATCGTCTTTGTCCTGATTTTCCTTCAAATAAATTTGGCTTTCCTTAGAATATAAATATTCGGCCCCCACAATTGCCCCCCAAACATCCAACTAATGCCAATTAGTCGGCATGTTTGGTTCTAAACCTACAAAGTCAAAAATATGACGCTTGTACTCCTTCCAATATTAAAGCGTCAGAACGTCCATGCTTTTAGAAATCATTATAATTTCCCGCCCCTTAGTACGCGTCATTCATTTAATGCAACTTGAAACCGTACTGTCCCTTCGAATGTATTTTTTTTGAATACGCAAGGCTTCTTGGTTGCCTCTCAGCATCTCTTTTTCATTTCACGACCTCTCCAACTTCTATCCGTTTCTCATTGTCCTCTCTGCTCATTGTAAGTTCTTCTCTTCTTCATTCCAACTCCCATTTCCTTTGTCTGTTTTTAGTTTAGAGTACTTCCTATTGTGGCTTTGATGGCAAAACATTTGAAATCCCTTCTTTTCTGCAGATCGTGTTTCCGCTTTTCGACGCCATTTTTCTATTCCTGACGACGTCTATCTGTCACTCGTGGCAGAGAGCGTAGTTAACATGGAGAGGACCGATGCGAGTACAATCATCTTTCCTCTCCTGTCAATCGTTGAGAGCGGAGTCCGTTTCCCCCTTCACCCATTTTTGAGGGTCGTCCTTCTCTATTGGGGTCTACTCCATTCTCAACCTAACGTAAACTTTTACTGAATCATAATGGGAATAGTAGAATTAAACAGCCGATTTAGGCTTAATCTTGCAATTCATGCTATTCGGCAGTGTTATGCCTAGGCCAAAACCTCTGGTCGGCAGGGATGCTATTTTCTTAGGGCTAAGGACACCGACCACCATTTGGTGACTATGCTTGCCAGCTCTGGCAAGCATGTTGATAATGTCATGGTCGTTGTTCGAGGTAACTGGAAATTTGGCGAGGATGAAGATCGCCTAGATCTTGTGCCTAGATAAAAACGCGAACTAGGTGGCCGTGTAGTCCCATTTTTCCACGCATTTCTTATACGTTCATTCAGCTTAAATCCCATATACTAATCGTTTCAATTTGTGCATGACGACGTCGTACTTCAACAAGTTAAAACCGCGCTAGAATTTTTTGGCCATCCTAACTTTCAAAAACAAGGGCGGGCCGCCCATATACTGTTGCGATACAAACATACATATGCCACTTTTTTAGCTGCGGATCATATTCCGATTCCGAAGGGCAAACAACAGCTCACGGCACTCATTTTCCAGAACTATAAGAACCTTAGGGAAATTGGTGTTGGAGATTCGGATTTAGAGCAAGGTGAAGTCCGTGATTAGGTCGCCGAACCAAACGAGGCCGATTTGGAGGAAGTTGACGTGACTCTCAACTTGGGTTTTGAAGAAGTCGGCATTAACTCTCCGTCCACTTCAGGCTGGGTTGATATATCGTTGGAATACAATATTTTTACCGATTTATGAGATCTTCTCGACACGGAACCTGAAGACATGGTCGAGGATTCACTTGCACAGATGGCCAAAAGAAAGAATGCCAAGAAGATGGCGGCTCGAAGAAGGGTCGAGGCCGCCAGGTCTGAGCCCCCACCACTTGTTCAGACTGACTCTGTTCGTCCGGCTTTGGTTGAGGCTATAATTTCTCCAACTATTGTTGAAGAAACAAAGCAAGCTATTGTGGAGGAGTCGGCCATTGGGCAATTGGACAATCAGTTGGCCGAATAGAGGGGGAAAAAATGCCCCGCCGAGTTTGGGGCCGATCACTCCGAAGAGTTAGTCGATAAACAACCATGCGTGGAAGAATCGTAGGATATCACAACACTGTTTATTATCCAACCAAAAATAAAGAACACGTCGGTTTCTGCTGACGCATCGGCTTTAAAGGACCCCGTTGTGGCGCTAAATGTGGCCTCATCAATATCCTTACCAGTTGATAGAGCTGGGTTCCATGCAGAGCCGGACATGGTGTTGATAGCGCTAGCTGCTCAGTCGGCGGTATTGGTATGTACACTTACTATTATTTTTATTATTATTGTTATGCTGATTAACTTATGCGTGCTTTGCTTCAGGCGGTGGGCAGGATTGCAGAGATCGGTCGCTAACATTATGACACCGTTGAGCAAATTGTCTTTCTCAAAGCTGAAATTGAAATCGAAAAGAATAAGGCTAAAGAGGCATTGGCCGAACTGGCAGTGGCATCTCTCAGGGCCGACTCTGAAGCCAAGAAGGCGGAAGAAGAGCGAGCAAGGGCTAATGTCGAGGAAGAAAAGACTAAACGCTCAGATCTTCTCAGGATAGTCGCCGAGGATAAAGCAAACGTTAGTGAAAAAACACTAAAGTTAGCTAAGGAAGCGATTATGAAACTGGAGGCCGATTTGGAAGAATCGAAGAAGGCGAAAGAGATTGCCGACTCCAAGGTTTCCAAAGCGTTCAATGCTGGCGAGAACGCTGCCTTGGAGAAATATGTGGAGAAAATACCTAAATTTGAGAATCGGGGATTCAAACACGGTTGGCTCAAAGCTTTAGTAGCCGCTAATGTGGTATTAAAGCAGTCAATTCCGTATGAGCAGCTAGAGGTTGAGCTGCTAGAGTCTGACCCTGAGGAGTAAGTAGTGTAATTTTGTTTTTTGATTAGCATTTTCTTGTATGTAATTTTTTGTAGATTTTTATAAGGCAATTTTCATGAGTAAAATGATGGCTGATTGTACTCAATTTGTTAATAAAAATCGTCTTTTTGCCTATTTTCTGTGTGTTAATTTGAGAGTGCAATAGTTATAACTAATTAGAGTGTCAAAATAAAGCACAGCTCAATTCGCTTATAAAATTGTATACGTTTCTTGGCTAGTTTGTTAGCAAGGACAAGTTAACGTCGAATAACTTGTGCACCTTGCAAGTTGCAACTTGTTAATAAAATATTCGGCTCAAAGCTAAACCTCTAGCCAAATGAGGTAATGTCTTGTTATTCGGCTATATGATCGGATACCGATTATAGTGATGCCCCTGCCTCATTTGGGCATACTGTTACGGCACCGAATAACTTGTGTCCCTTGCGGGTTGCAATTTGAGAACAAAATATTCGACTCAAAGCTTAACGTTTAGCCAAATGAGGTAATGCCTTGTCATTCGGCTATATCATCAAATGCCGATTATAGTGATGCCCCTGCCTTATTTGGGCATACTGTTACGACGCTGAATAACCTGTGTCCATTTAGAAATATTTTAGACCCTGCGAAAGACGCGGGCTAACTGTTGGGCGCATCGGAAGTGCTGCGTCTGTAATTAATGAACGAGGTATTGAGTATTTAAAAAGTTGCGGGCATAGTCGACGATAATCGATAGTTGGAAAAAGAGCAGAAACGCGAGTTGGGCCATAGCTGTCGCAGAGTTTGTTCTTTAATAGTAAAGGAGAAGTAAGAAGTTTAGCTGAGTTGGACGATGAAATGCATCATACTGCTCAAAGCGAAGTGCAAAGAGCGGGGGATGTAGCAACGGAGGGAAGAGAGAGACGTCGATCGCCCAGGCGTCGAAGTAGGTCGCCCAGGCGTCGAAGTCGGTCTCCCAAAAGAGGTGACGTAGTGAGGTCTCCCAGGGATAGGGTGCAGCAACGAGGGGGGTCAAGGAGTCATACCGGTGATCAGAGTGCTGCATGAGGTGAGTTGAGCAGAGCTCCATACCCGTTGAGCTTTTTGATTTTCGTTGGAAATAAACCGATGACTAAAGCAGATTCAATCGTCCACGATCCAAATATGGCAGTCGAGTTTGCTCGACAGATCTTTCCACCTGAAGTCCAGTAGTCAATGGTCGGTCGGCCTGACTACGAGGTGTTTCGGGAGGGCGTCCATGGAGCGGTGAGGGGTCTATACACCTCTTATGAAAT